>CAWUFW010021806.1:0-111071 GCA_963921515.1 Calotriton arnoldi | reverse complement strand
AAAGCAGCGAGTCTCCTGAGATCCCCAATGCTGCCCGGCGCAAGGTCACCTTTAATCCACTTTGGATTCGCTATCTAAAATAACGAGGCAGGCGCTGGAAGCTGGAAGGCAAGAAAAAGGTTTATTACTCTTAGAGGAGACCACGTCAACTGCTGACACCAGGATGTCTTCAGGGAGGTGTTCTACTGGCAATGCTTTTGGCTCTTCCTTTTATACAGGTTTTACACAATGTATTTGTTTCATTTATCATGGTTACAAGCTTGGAGTCTCCGCCCCGGGCAGGTTGTCACACAAGCCCGACATTGTTTCATCAGCATGGTTACACAAGCCCAACATTGTTTCATCAACATGGTTACACAAGCCCAACATTAACTCTCCTCCCGCCCAGGTCAAAAACAGACAATTTAATTGCAGCTGGACCTTGCTTCAGGGTCTAAACACAAGTGAGACCGGCCAGATCTAAGAGTCCGTTCTGTTGATAAAAACAGGTCCCATTGTTGGCAAAAACAAGTCTTGCTGTGTGCAGTGCAATAAACCATGCTTGCAAGAGTCTGTTTGGTATTTGTAACCTGTTTGTGCAGGGATGAGAGGAAAGACGAGTTTGAGGCAGCAGGTGATGTTGATGTTTGTCGTGGAAATAGTTTATAGCCCCAGCACACATATCAGGTTTGGTCAGAGAGTCAGAAGGCTGCTAGAGGACAGGGTGAAATGAAGGTGACCAACAGAGTACAAAATGGCTGTGGTCAATCAGAATGACTGTAGTTTATGTGCACGTAGGAACTTTCATCAGACAAGATGGCGCAGAATGTTCATGATTGTCGTTTTGTTCTTAACAGTCGCCCCTTTGAACATAACTAGCCATCTCGTCAGTCTATTTCGATCTCCATAATGTCCTGTATTTCTTGTTCATACATTACTCTCATTTTTGTTAACTGAGTGTCCATATTCTTAGGGCGCAAGGCACTTATGCAAAGAGAACACAAAGGTGGTATACAGTGTACACCCAAACAGCAACCACATATTGCCAATACTGGGACCAAGAGAAACATTGATATTTTCCAACCCCAGTCCTTCAAGATGCCCCAAAGCCAACTTCCAATTGTCCAAGTCTCTGATCCTTGATGAATTTCTGAAGACAGTCTGTGGAGATGTTCGATTGCTTCATAGACAGAGGGTGAATTATCAGGGATGTATATGCAGCAACTGGCACCAATGATGCGACATGCTCCTCCACGATCCGCTAGTACCACGTCCAGGACCATGCGGTTTTGTAGGGCCACCAGACGGACCGCTTGAAGCTCGGCAGTGTTGTTGGTGAGGATGCCAGCTGTGACGTTCAGGGCGGTTTCTACCGCTTGAGACAGATGTCTGATGGCTCGGCTGTTTGCCATCGGGACCCCATAGCGGGACGAGCCCTTTTGCTGCGTCAACGAACTGTGATGCGGCAGAGTCTGCTTGATCAGTGTCTTTAGAACGCTTTTCTCGATGATGCTCTGCAGGGGCTGTGTAGGTCGGTGGCAAAACAAAAGCGATGTAGCACGTGCCCCCCAGTTTCTTGGGAGCCAGGTGTAGGCTTTGGTTCCACAGACAAAGTACATATTGGGTGATGCAACAAATGCTGGAGGGTTGGCAGTGTTCAAAGTCCTTACAATGTTACAAGTGCTGTGACCCACATTCTTAGTCCCACGGCCTTCAATGCATACAAGGCCAGAGACGTTCACCACAGATAGGGCCACAGTCAGTGTTGCAGCAGTTCTTTTCTTCAGGTAGGAAAATGTGGCTCTGACAGGATTATTGAACACTTGTATTTCCACTGTTCTTGGAGGGGACATTCATTGGGAATGTCGTATTGGAGGTGTGAGGGCAAAAGGGAGCTGCTGTTCTTCCTGTTTGGTTTAGCCAGAACTCGTTGTAGAACTGGAGCGATTGTCCCATCGGAAGTGGCATTGTCTTTGTAACTTTCTTGTAGGAGCATCATCCAGGCAAGGCAAGATCCATGAACAGAAAAGGGTGAAGGGATGAAAGGGATGGAATGTTCAGTGGCATGTGGTAGCAGCCCACAGACCCAACAGTTAGTGGCATTGGTGGCAAGATTGTGCTGGTGCAGCATCTGTACGAAAGAATTATTCCAGAATTCTTTGCGTCTGCTCTCGGAGATGTGGCGGTAGTGATACCAGGTAGTGTTCTTTCTTTGTGATTGGTTGCATGGTTGGTGACAATGTTCTGTATGCAGGTGCATTCTCTTCAATGATCCAGAGTGTGACCATTAGTAGGAGGCAGGTGAGAAATGCAGCTACAAGTGCAATTGTCTTTGTACTGTGCAGTTCAAAAGTCTTGGTGTCTTTGCGGTGGCTTTGCAGGTGTTCCGTTTCTTCCATCATCTTCGAGGAGCTCACTAACTGTTAGGACCACAGACTTTTGTCTGGTGTTTTTCCTGGTAGCGTTGTTTGGCTGTGCTACCGATCTGAGACTCTGACTCAGTTAGTGGCCTGGTTGTTGGAGCTCCCTTTTGTCGATCTTAGGTTGTACCCTTCCTTGGATGGCACCGTGGGGTCGGGAAATTCAGACAGTTGGAGGGTGTCTTCTGTGGGTAGCAACTCAGAGCTGGTCTGGTCTTTTGCGAGTACTTCTTCTTGCACCTCCACCTCTTCACAGGTTGCCAGCGTTGGAGGGACTTTCTTGCAGTGGTGGGCGTGCAGCCAATTTCTTTTTCCTTCCACTCGGAGGGCAGTTCGAGTGGTGATCAAGACTTGCCAGGGGCCCGTCCACCTGGGCTCCAGATTCTTCGTTCTTTGGAAGTTGCGAACTAGGATGAAGTCCCCAGGCTTTATCACATGTCCTGGGCCCCTGGATACGTCAGGCAAGGCTTGCTGCACCTGTTGGTGGATAATTGTTAGCTCGTTTGTCAATTTATGCAGATAGTCTGACATTAATATGTTCGGGACATCGTTAATGGAGGTGGGTCTTGGTGCCGCCCAAATGTTCATAGGCCTGCCGAAGACCACTTCATACGGGGTCAGTCTGTGTTTGGTCGGGGTGGAGCGCATTGATAGCAATGCCAATGGAAGGGCGTCGGGCCATTTCAACCCGGTTGTGGCAACTATTTTGGCTAGCTTTAGTTTCAATGTTGCATTGTGTCTCTCTACCAGGCCCGCTGATTGGGGGTGGAAGACGGCATGGAATTTTTGTTTTACCCCCAACCCTTTCAGTATGTTCTGTATCACTGGCTACGAAGTGTGGGCCGTTGTCGCTCCATAAAATTCTGCAAAGGCCGTACTGGGGAAGAATTCTTTCAACAATACTTTTGCAGTGGCTATGGCAGTATTGTCGCGGGTGGGATATGCCTCCACCCATTTGCTAAAAGCGCACACAACCACCAGGACATATTTTAGACCATGGCATCTCTCTAGTTGGATGTAATCCATTTGAAGGACTTCAAAGGGGTGATCAGGGACTCCAAACCCTCCCCGTGGTACTACTGTCCCTTTCCCTGGGTTGTGTTGTAGGCATACTATACACTGTTGTACTAGGCGCTTTGCAGATTCTGTTATCTTGACATTATGCCATACTCTTGTGATTAGTTCAATCATGGGGGTGGAGCCTATGTGTGCTGGTAAATGTGCCATGGTCAATATGGGGATGAGGTAGGCATTGGGTAACAGCCATTTATTTCCGTCTTTAGTTCTCCAGCAATCTTCCTCGTCCTTTAGTCCCACCTTTTCCCACTCGGTCAATTCGCCTTGTGTGCCTGTAGTCTGTATGTCCCTTACAGTGGTCCTAGCATCAGTCCATTGTTCAGCTTGTGACCTGGTCACATACATTCGTGTCATAGTTCTGTCTTCTGCCGTGGCTCGGGCAGTAACGCTCTGCTAGCGCATTTCCCTGTCCAATGAGATCTGTCACTTTCCTATGTGCTTGGCATTTTATCACTGCTAGCTTTTTGGGGAGGAGGACTGCTTCCGTCAAGGCGGAGACTAAATCTCCATGCAGGATGGGTGTACCGTGTGAAGTCAGGAACCCTCTTCTTTCCATAGAATCTCGAAATGGTGAACCACCCCGAAGGCGTATTGGCTGTCGGTGTATATGTTAACTGTCGTGCCAGCTGCTAAAATACATGCTCGTGTGAGGGCAATGAGTTCTGCTGCCTGGGCGGAACGCTGGGCAATACGGGCTGTTTCTAGAATGGTTCGGGCTGTGGTGACAGCGTATGCAGCTGAGGTGGTGCCGTCGGGAGTTTGATGCACGAACCATCCACCCATAGTTCTCCATCTGGCTCTAGAAAGGCGGTGTCTCTGAGGTCTACTCTACTTTTTGTTTGTTCATCGGTTAGTGTCACACAGTCGTGTAGTGGAGCCACGTTAGGATCGTTCTCGGTAGGGGTAACAGCGTGGCTGGATTGAGGGTGGTGCATCGCTTAGGGTAATGTGCGGTGCTAGCAGGGTCAACTCATATCCTGTCAGTCGGGCGCTAGTCAAGTGTTGGGTTTTGGTCTGGTTCAGTAGTGTGTCGACTGCATGGGGTACTAAAACAGTGACTGGATTGGAGAGCACTATTCCTTCGCTCTGGCGTATTGATACTGCTGCAGCTGCCACAGCGCGCAGGCACGCTGGCAGTGCTCTGGCTACTGGATCGAGGGTGGCAGAAAAATATGCACAAGGGCGTTGTTTGTGACCAATTGATTGTGTTAGGACAGACAATGCACATCCCTCCCTTTCGTGTGTGTAGAGGAAGAATGGTTTGGAGTAATCTGGGGTTCCTAGGACTGGTGCTGAGCAAAGGGTATTGCGTAGTTCTTTAAAGGCTGTCTGGCATTCGGGGTCCAGGGGAGAGGTGAGGGGATGTCCTTAGCTAGGAGGGAGAGAAGGGGTTTGACAATGAGGCTAAAGTTCGGTAACCACTGTCTGCAAAACGAGGTGAGGCCTATCAAAGAGCGGACTTGCTTCTGATTTTTGGGGACAGGGGTGCCTAGAATTGTCTGGATCCTGTCAGGCGTGAGTTTTCTCCCTTCTTTGATAAAAGGTGACCCAAATAGGTCACTTGTGATTTACAGAACTGCAGTTTCTTTCGGGAGACCTTGTGACCATTCTCAGCAAGGAAATGGAGTAGTTTGATGGTGGCTGTGACGGCTATTGGTATGGTGTCTGCTGCTAGAAGGATGTCGTCTACATATTGTATTAGTGCCACTCCATCTGGCAATTGTATGGCGTCCAACTGTCTTTTAAGCGCCTGGCTATAGATACTTGGGCTCTCAGTGTACCCCTGAGGTGCTCTACAAAATCTATACGAACGGGAATTTAGGGTAAATCCAAAAGATAGCGGCTGTCCTCGTGTATAGGTATGGAAAAGAAGGCGTTCTTGAGGTCGATCACAGTGAAGGTGGTGGCAGTGGAGGGGATTAAAGTCAAAATTGTCGTGATGTCGGAAACTACTGGGTATTGTGGTACTACGATTTTGTTTACCTCCCGCAGGTCAATGATGAAGCGGTAGGCTTTCCCATCTCCTCTCCCTGTCTCTTTACAATCGGTAGTATGGGACTGTTACAAATGTTGCTCACTACTTCCTCTACCACCCCTGCCTCTACCAAAGAGTGTATGATCTCTGTTAGTGCTTTCTCACCCTCTGGCGATATTTTGTACTGCGTGTACCTTCGGTAGGGTTGCGTCCTGTCGTATTGTTACGTGTACTGGGTCAATCATCATTCGTCCCACGCCTGAATCAGCCCTAGCCCATAAGTGTGATGGCAAAGTGTCCAGTAGGGATGTGTCAGTCTCAGAGATGGAAAACATGTGCTGAAAAGGGTTCTCTCTATGGCGTTGGGGGTTGTCATACAGGATGACACGCACTCCGGCCTGGTGAGCATCTGATAGTCGCATGGAAGTGTTTCAAAAGGTCGAGGCCCATAATGGCGTCTGGGGTGTTAGATGAGAGGAGGAATGTCGCTTCGACGCCATTGCTGTCAAGATTAAAAGGGATGGGTCGGGACAAAGGGTTGGTGGAGGGCGACCGTCAAATCCTATTGAGGTCACATGTGAGCCTGACAAGGGTGCCCTTGGAATCAGTCGTTTGGATAGTGCACTACGTGTTGCTCCTGTGTCTACCAAAAATGGCGACCTTGTGCCCAGGACCTCAGCGGTAACATAAGGGCCTTGCTGATCAACGCAGAGCTCGACTGGATCCCTTCCTTGCCCCTGGCTGTCCTATGCAAAGTCGTACGTATTGTCATAATCTGTCTGTTGGTACTGATTCTGTCTGGGATGGTCAAATGCGTTCATTCTTCCTGGCCTTTCCTCGCTTGCTTCACTCGCGTACTCCTCTTCCACGTCCTCTTCCTCTCTGTCCACTTGCTATTTCCCTCGCCCTCTGCCCCTAGCAGCTCCTAACAAAGCCGGGCATTGGGATTTCCAGTGTCCATATTTTTTGCAAAATGCACATTGATCCTGTCCTAGGTCTTGGCGTCCTACATATGATGTAGATGGATTGTTCCTAGGGGGCTGTACTCTAGGGGTATTCTGCTGGTTTCCTCCCCTATATTGCTCCCTTCCTGTATTCGCCCCCTGGAGTTGTGCTATCATTACCCTTTCCTTCAAGTCCTTCTTTTTCCTTTCTGTAGCCCTGTCATTTTCGTTTCTCTGATGCTCGTAGTACTGGGCCATTTGGAGAATGGCCGCCGGTTTAGATGCTGCCCAACTACTTTCGCTGGCTTGTAGTTTCTGGGATACATCTGGCAGTAATCCTTTGACGTAGTTCTGCACAAATAAGTGGTGTCCGGTTGCGGTGGACATGTCTTGTCCACTGTAATCAGAGAACACAGTTTCAAATCTGGAGAAGTACTCTGAGACGTCCTCTTGTGGTTTCTGGCGGCATGCGGTTACTATGGACCAGTCTATCTTTTTCTCTGGGATCAGCGTTTTCACTTTCTGCACTATTTTGTCAGGGAGGTCTAATATTGCTTTAACTGGTTTTTGACCAGGGTTCCGCTGTTTATCTAGTGTGTCGAGTTGTTCCCAGGTATGACCAAACAGTTCGGTATGGTCTACTTTCCTAACCTGTTTCCACACATCTGCTGGCAAACATAACCCGAAGAACAAGTCTATGTCGGCAAGTGTCATTATTGTTGATCCCAGAGCGGTACCTAGCTCGGTGTAAAAGGCGGTGGGTTCTTTCGTGAATCCGGCAAAGATTTACGGAAGGTCAGGATGTCCTGTCTGTCCCATGGCTGATACACCCAATTGTAGACCACCCTTCCTCTAGCGTCTTGATGGTTTATATCGTCATTAGTCCCTTGTCCTCTAGGAGGTATCCAGTAAGGGGCAGCTTCTTTATTGGCATCATGCTATCTGTTTTTTCCACTGGGGGTCCTGCTACCTTAGTTGTCCTGTCCCTATCTATCTGTCCTTGTTCTATGAGGTGACGCAATACTTCTAGTGTGGATGAAAATAGTTCTGCAACATCGTTGTCGCCTCATCTCCGATGTCTACCTTCCTGTAGAGAGCCACTAATCGCTCGGGCCCTACGTCTTGGTACTTCTCTTCATATGCAGTAAGGGTGTGGTAACAGAGACGTACAATAAAGTATCGTTTGCGGTTTTCAACATAGGAGTTGCATATGTCAGTTACATGCTCTTCTGTCTCCTTCCTATCTATGAGGGATTTAACTACTTTATCAATGCCTGCTCGCTCATTTTTACTTAATCGCGGACCCTGGGCGCTCCTTTTTCTTTGATCCTACCTCTACTACTGTATCCTTTGATGAGGCATTTGGTGTGGGTGACTCGGTGGGAGCAGAGGCGGTGGAGACTGAGGCGATCGTGCCATCTCCGGCTATACTTTGGTGGTCCTGGCGTTGTACTATGGGATGAGTAGGGGCGTAAGGGGGTGGCATGTATATCATTGGGGGACCTAACAATAAATCATCATCTACCCCCTGTTTTGCTGGTAACTCGGGTAAAGAGTTAAGGGCGTTCTAACAGGGCATTGACCTGATATTTTTGATTCCTGTTCCTTTTTATCGATTTCCTTTTCTTTTAGTTCTTCTTCTAACTTTTACAGGCTTGGTAAGCTGATTTTCGCGTTTCTTTATCTTGTCTAGCTTCGTCTCTTTTCTTTCGTTGAGCTGCCTCTTTTCGCCATAAACCAAAACTATCAAACATGGCTGGTCTAGCTTTCTTTTTGTGGAGAGCTAATTCTAACGTTTCTATTTTAGCGGGATCGAAAGATCCCGTCAGTGGCCACTGATTTACCCGGTCCTTCCTAGTGTACTTATGCCATAGTTTGCTATAAGCTACGGTGGCTAATCCATATTTCACGTACATGTCCTTGTTAGGGGTGCCTTCCGGCGGTGCCGGATGACTGACCTCTAACAAACGGTCCGGTCCAAAACAATCAAACAATCTAGAGAAAACAGGCATGACGTATTTAGCGGTCAAAATGAATATCTCAATTAATGTTAGACAAAAGTCTGCACTACCTGTCCTTCGCTGTCTGCAAAGAGAGAATATTCCTATTCTACGTTGTTTGCAAGCAGGGAATGTCTCAAATAACTCAAAAAGGAATACTAGTATTTCTATCAATCAATCAATTTAAGTCATGTTTTCTCACGACCTTACCCGGACCGTATGGACAGTTCTTCGTATTCCCTTCCAGCGCCTGGTTGTCCTCTTTACTCCAACAATCAATGCGGCGTTCCTGTAAGGCCCCAGTCAGGACCGCAGGTCACTCGAGAGAGGTCCGTTCGGAACCGGTGAAGTTCAGTCGATTGGCAGCCAGACGAGGGTCTCTTTCAGGCAGGTGCACTCCAATCATTTAGTCGTTCACCCGTCGTTAGGACCTCTCTACTGGACCCACGTGTCTCTGATGGGCCCCCTGGGTCGCCAATTTGTGAAAAGCAGCGAGTCTCCTGAGATCCCCAATGCTGCCCGGCGCAAGGTCACCTTTAATCCACTTTGGATTCGCTATCTAAAATAACGAGGCAGGCGCTGGAAGCTGGAAGGCAAGAAAAAGGTTTATTACTCTTAGAGGAGACCACGTCAACTGCTGACACCAGGATGTCTTCAGGGAGGTGTTCTACTGGCAATGCTTTTGGCTCTTCCTTTTATACAGGTTTTACACAATGTATTTGTTTCATTTATCATGGTTACAAGCTTGAGTCTCCGCCCGGGCAGGTTGTCACACAAGCCCGACATTGTTTCATCAGCATGGTTACACAAGCCCAACATTGTTTCATCAACATGGTTACACAAGCCCAACATTAACTCTCCTCCCGCCCAGGTCAAAACAGACAATTTAATTGCAGCTGGACCTGCTTCAGGGTCTAAACACAAGTGAGACCGCCGTCAGATCCAAGAGTCCGTTCTGTTGATAAAAACAGGTCCCATTGTTGGCAAAAACAAGTCTTGAGGGCAAGTACGAATATGACCATATTAGGGCAAATATGATTACGTCCATTTTAGGGCATGTACGATCGGGTCTACATTAGGGCCTCTATACGGGACATAAGAAAATGAGGCACACACTTGAGAAGAAACTTGAGACCAATTTAGAAAAATAACAAATCTTTTTATATATAATTGGGTAAGTACTTTTCGAGATATCAATTTTTACAGGTAAGCAAAATTGTAGCACAAATGCGTTTTACGCAGTAATGCTTTCCTATGGAGAAAGAAACATACACTACATACAGGTATTTTCAATCATATTCCGGGGTCCCGTTTAGGACTTAAGGTGCTAGGGGGCCAAGGTCCAAAGTACCACCAGCAGTTCGGGTTTACCTGCCCTGGAGTGTCTGGGTGCAGAGGTGCTGGACGGTTTGTTGGCTTGTGTGCCACACTGTTGGCAAAGAGGCGGGGCACCTAGAAACAAGCTGCAGTGGGGAACTTGGGGACAAGTCAGGGAGAGCCCAACGGGAGGATCAGTTAATGAGGGTCCTGGGAGCAAGGGGGGCACAGTCAGTTGTTGTGGACCCGGGCCGGGGAGCTCAGGTGCAGAGAGTTTTGGTTGGCTGGGCCCATGCATCAAAGGCACTTTTGGTTGGACCTGCAGAGGGGGGGGCAACACAGGACTGCTGGGCAACTCTCGGTGCTGGCCTCTGCGATGCTGACGTCCCTCGTCGGCTGGTTGGTCGTTTTGGTGTTGATGTCTGGAATAGACTACAAACAAGCTTTGGTTGCTGCAAGGGGTCCGGTATCCCGGGTATTGGTGCAGGACAGCTCCGGTTGGTCCTGGCATCTTCACACTTGGTGGGAAAACAAATCTGACCTCCAGAAGCACAGTGATCTCCTTCTGAGCAGCTGCTGCGTCAGTGGACCCGGTGAACAGCAAAACGGTGAACCAGACATTGCAGTCGGTGCCTGCAGGTTGCAGGGAAGTGGCTCCTCCACTTCAAGGGCGATGCTGACGGCTTGGCGAAGGGCTGGAGGCAGTCCGAGGCTTTTGGAGGATGCACAGCTACAGGACGAGTCGGGTTATTGTGATTGTCGGGACAACAGCAGGCAAGCAGGTTTTGGCGCCAAAGTCCACCAGTAGTCCACAGTTCTTGCTTCTTCAGCTCGTCTTGGTTCTTCTTCTTGTTTCAGGGGAATCTGAGTCCTTGGTGTCAGGGGCCACCTAAATACTGAATTTAGGATCATTAAGGGGAGTGAAGGGTAGTAGCCAATGGGCTACTTACCCTTGGGTTCACTACGCCCCCTATGTGACTACTTCTTGTGGGGAGTGGGCATAACCCTGTTCCAGAGTTCCTAATTCCACCAAAATCAAGATGGTGGAATCCTTCTTTTGTGGGGCACATCATGCAGCCCACCTTAGGGGTGTGACTGGCCTGGTAATGCACCACCCCTGCATAGCTAATTTACCGCCTGTACTGGTGCCAAATGGGCATCAGGGCAGGGGGTGGCATCTCCCAGGTCTGAAGAAGTCGGGGTTGCATATCAAAGGCAGCAGGGGCTTTGAAGTCCCTGGTCTTGGTATGCAGATTCACTAGCCATCCTGCTGGAGGAGGTGTAAACACCTTCCTCCGGAGCAGGCATTGTCCCTGGCCTCAGAGAGCGCGGGCTCTCACCTGCGGGGGCCAGAAACAGGTCTGTGGTGGAAGGCTGGACGGTACCTGTTACCACCTGAATTGCAGATCCCGGGGGTTTGCAGGGGTTGCGGACAGTCTCCTAGGTCATTTCCTTCCTAAGAGGGTTATCACACAGTAAGATAGAATGAATGATGAACTTACCCTCTCCGCTGTTTTATGGGGCGTTCCTTCGCGCCCTTCACATGGAAGACACGAGCCTATAAGACGTGCGCCTCCCGTCACCAAGGTGCTTGGCTTCGAGGAATTTCCTTCCGGATCAGTGTTCAGGCTCAGAGGTGATCAGCAATCGGCCGTGTTCACCCTTCCTTCGCATCGGGAGCCGCAGGAGCGGTTCCCTTTCTAGAAATACCTTCTTTTTCCTTTTCCTTTTTTTTTACCACGCACTAAGTAGAGGACCGCACGAGCGGAGCCTCTTTTCATTTGGACTGGTGAGTTGGCAACCCGCCGCGCTCACTGTTGAGCTTGGAATCTAACCGCAGGAGCGGTTGTTCTGCTGCTATCATGTGCTCTCAGCAGTTCCACCGGGCACTATGGTTTTAACATTGTGAGGACCTCAGGAGTGGTGCTTCATTGGACTCTACACCTTTCCGAGTTCGGCACTCCCGCCGTGCTCGTATCTTCTGCTCATCAGAACCGTTGAGAGGTTCCCACGTGGATTTCCTTCTTTAACCCTTCAGGAACGACAGACGTGGTTCCGTCCAGGCATACCGCGTGAGCTTGACAAGCAGCCGCTCACCCCCCCCCCTCATTCCCTATTGGAGGTCCTGGCAAAGACACAGGTCTGCACACCAGAGTTGGTGATCATTTTATGTTCCTTCTTCAAACCTGTGATCCTTCATCGCACAGTGGGACCTTTTTCTTTACAAGGTTTATTGGGGGCAGTGCACTGTCCTGTGGACTCTTAGGACTACGGAGTAGTGAGGGTAATTGTTTTCTCTTTGGGGGAGTTACCAAAGACCGGTTGCAGGTGCTGTTTTGGTCATACTCTGGACCTCACGTTGTTTCTGCGTCTCTACTACCTAAGGCACCTATCCCCTATGATTTGCAATAGGGGTAGTCCCCTACTCACCCCCATTACCTACCTTGGATGTTATTTTTGATGGTGAGTAGTTTCCTAATAGAGTAAGAGAGGGAAGGGGGCGGAGGGGGTAATAGGGACTGAAACTGTCTTCTCCTGAATAGTATGGTTTTTTAGTCACTTACCTGTGTCCTGTGTGATTTGGGTTTTCCAGGGAGTAGAGATGCCTGCAGTCTAAAGACGTGAGATCCACCCCATTCCGTGACCTGGTCATTCCAAGGGTAACCTGTAGTCCCACATGTATGGTATCCCACTTTCTTCCTTTTCCCCTTGGGACCAATCACTTGTGCTGCTTGATCAGCGTGGAGGGTTGGTCTGGAGGTGAGAAGGGGGGCTCTCTCCGTTTCCGCGGCCCCTGGCTTTAAGGTGAGTGGTATCGCGACAGAAAGCCAAGCCCACGATATTCTTACCACCCAAACGGAGATGGATCAAGCAGAGACTAGTGAGGCTATGTTTCAGGTAGACTCCACTCCCGTTCCCTCAGTACAGGAATTAGTGGCGGCTCTGTCTGCCATTCAAACGGAAGTCCAAGTACTTAGGAAAGAGAATCAGTCCCTCAAGAATGAATTACAGGGTAGAAGTGTGAGAATACCCTGGGGGCTCCCGTCGGGAACCGTGCCCAAAACATCTCGTCCTGTGGTTCACCCGGCCACCTTCCAATTCGATAGGACTCAAGTAGGAGGAGGGGGTCCCCCTACTAATATCACAGTGATGGCTCCTGTACCCGTTCCTTTGGCAGCACCAGAGAGGTTTAGGGGTGACAGTGGAAAATACCGTAGTTTTATGAACCAATGCCACCTGCAGTTCATGTGTAGACCTACGGCATTTCCTGATGATGCGGCCAAAGTGGCGTTTATTATTTCTTACTTGGTGGGTACTGCAGCCAACTGGTCTATACCTGCTGTAGAGACGGATGACCCGCTTTTATACGATTTTCCTGCCTTCAAAGAACAGATGAGGCGCATCTTTGACAAGCACACTTTTATGCAGGCCAGTGATACAGAATTGTTAAACCTCAGACAGGGAAAAAAAACCTTACTAACGTATGTTACAGATTTCAATCGGTTGGTGGCAGAAACTCGTTGGCCTTTGGATAAAAGAACCTCTTTATTCTATCGAGGGCTTAATGACGAACTGAAATACGTTTTGTCCCAGATCGTGGATCCCCCCGAAGAGTGTGCAGACTTTATTGATCTGGTGGTTAAGATGGATCATCATCTATGTGAAAGGCGAGGGGAAAAAGGGAGAGGCGAAGCTCCTCGTGGGTTTGTGTACAAAGGGGATAAAAAGGATGAGAACAGAATACCCCCATCTGAACCAATGCAACTAGGAGGTGTTAGGGGGCCATTAACTAGAGAAGAAAAGGAAAAAAGGCGTACATTGAACCTTTGTCTTTACTGTGGTAAAGGGGGTAATTTCGCTCGGGAATGCCCGGTTCGACCCAAATTCCCCCTACCCCGAAAGACTATCGCTGTCACACACCAGGGGGTTCCCTCAGTCCGAGCTGGAAGTGGGGAACGCAGTGGAAAACCAAGGGAGGGTGACACACAAAAAGATAGACACTGTCTACCCAGTATTACCGTGGCCCAGGTTCCTCGGAATTTCACTATTAGTGTTACCATGGTATTGTCCAGTACTAACCGGGTAGCCCTTTTGGTCCTTTTAGATTACGGAGCTACGGGCAACTTCTTGGACATCACCTTGGCAAAGACTATAGGTATCGATTGTGTACAAAAGAAAGAACCCGAACCAGTCAGAACGGTGGATGGGACGGAGCTATCTTCAGGGTTAATTACTCAGTACACGACACCCTTGACTTTGGTATGTGACAATGGTCATTCGGAGGAGATATCCTTTGACCTGATTGATACCCCTGCCTTTGGAGTAATCCTCGGGGTACCCTGGCTACAGTTACACAACCCCAAGATAGATTGGGTACGTCGTACTGTAACACTAGACTCCAGTCATTGTATACAGCATTGTTACAAAGAGGCCATAGAATGGGTTTCCCCTCTCATGTGTGCCTCATGTACCACCATCGAAAAGGCCAAAATATCACCTGCCTATCTGCAATTCGCCGATGTCTTTGATAAAAAGAAGGCTACCGAGTTACCTCCTCATCGGAGTTTTGATTGTCGCATAATCTTAGAGCTAGGGGAAGTGCTTCCCTGTAGCAGAATCTATGCCTTATCAGAACCAGAGACAGCCCATTTGAAAGAATACCTGAACGACATGCTGTCTGTGGTTTCATTAGGCACTCCTCCTCTCCTGTCTCCTCCCCTCTTTTTTTTATACTGAAGAAGGAGGGGAATCTTCGCGCGTGTATCGATTATAGGTCTCTGAATAAGGTGACCATCAAAAACAAATACCTATTACCACTCATCCCAGTCTTGTTGGATCAGATAAAGGACGCCACTGTTTTTTCCAAGTTAGACCTACGGGGTGTACCATCTTATATGGGTTCGTGAGGGGGATGAGTGGAAGACGGCTTTCCGAACTAAGTTCGGTTTGTTTGAGTATTGTTTAATGCCGTTCGGCCTCTGCAACGCCCCTGCGGCGTTCCAATTTTTTATAAACGAGGTGTTCCGAGATCTTTTAGACCGCTTTGTGATAGTTTACATAGACGACAGCCTGGTGTTTTCTAGAACACCCGGAGAACACGAAGGTCATGTAAAAAAGGTGCTACAGAGACTACGGGCTCATAACCTCTTTGTTAAACTTGAAAAGTGTATGCTTCACGTCCTCCAAGTGGACTTCTTGGGGTTCGTTATCTCAGCCTCAGGTATAAAAATGGATGAAAAGAAAGTCGAGGCCATTCTGGCTTGGCCAGTCCCTACATGTGTGAAAGACGTACAGGCTCTGTTAGGGTTTGCCAACTTTTATCGGCGTTTTATCACTCATTTTTCTGATCTAGTGACTCCCATCACTAAACTCCTAAGAAAGAGTGTGCCTTTTGTTTGGTCGCAGAAGCACAACAGGCTTTTGCTGTGTTGAAATATAAGTTTACCTCTGTTCCGGTTCTGATACATCCTGACCCGGCTTTACCGTTTTATGTAGAAGCCGATGCCTCCCAATACGCTGTGGGGTGAGTTTTGTCTTAGAGGGATACGACAGGACAGATGCATCCAATTGCCTATTTCTCCAAGAAACTCCTACCAGCGGAACAAAATTTCACCATCGCTGAGAGAGAGTTGCTAGCTATAAAAAAGGCTTTCCAAGAATGGAGACATTAGCTCTGGGAAGCTAGACACCCCATTACCATCTACTCCGATCATAAAAATCTGGAGTTCTTTCGTTCCGCACGAGCCCTCACGCCCAGACAGATGCGATGGGTGTCATTTTTTAATGAGTTTGATTTCGTAATCACGTATCAACCTGCTTCCCAACAGTTTAAAGCGGATGCTCTGTCCAGATTATGTGTTCCGCTCCCACATCAGAGACCTAAACAAGACCCTGTGTCTATGACCTTCTGATAGAATTCTGGGATATGTTTCCTCCGATCAATTCCTTACGGACCTCAAGAAAACCCTATCAGAAAAAGACATAACCCCTTGGTTAACCGATCCTACATGTCAGCTAAGAGAAGGGTTGCTGTATAAAGAAGAAAAGTTTGTTATCCCTACTGAACACAGAGATCAGGTCTTACAGTGGGTTCATTCCTCTTCTTTAGCTAGTCATCCAGGGGTTCAGAAGACCAAGGACATTTGTGAGAGGTGGTTCTGGTGGGAAACCATGGCCGTTGATGTAAAAAATTACATCACCTCATGCCCGATACGTGCAGTCCAGAAAGTCCCTCATACCATGCCAGCTGGGCTATTGCAACCCCTCACTGTGCCCCCCTATCCATTGCATACTGTGAGTATGGATTTTATCACCGACCTACCCAAGGAAGAGGGACAAACCACAGTTTTTGTGGTGGTGGAGTCATTTTCTAAGGTTGCACATTTTGTGCCGCTTCCCAAGATCCCTACGGCCAACACTCTAGTAACAGTATTCATTCAACAGGTCATTCGGCTGCATGGGGTCCCCACAGTTCTTGTTTCAGACCGAGGTCCCCAGTTTATTTCCAGATTTTGGCAAGAGCTATGTACCTCCCTTAAAATGGATTTGTGTCTGTCATCCGCTTATCACCCCCAAACGGATGGACAGACAGAGCGAGTCAATCAGACTATGGAAGAGTACTTACGTTGCTTATTAGCTACCCTAACAGGTAGTTGGGTGAAGGCTTTGCTGGTAGCTGAATTTGCATATAACAACAGCTTGCACTCAGCACTAGGCATGTCACCTTTTTTCTGTGCCTTGGGTTTTCACCCTAGAACTGTCCCTATCCAACCCACGTTTAGGGTCCCGGCAGTAGACTCCCTCTGCTTGAACCTTAAGAAAATCTGGAAAAACGCACACAAGCAGTTACAATTAGCAAAGGAAAACATGAAGAAGATGGTTGATAAACATCGACCCCCCGCTCCTGCTTACGTCCCTGGAGATATGGTATGGTTAGCCACAGAAAATCCACGTATAGAAGGTCCACAAAAAGCTCCAGCCCCGTTTTGTTGGCCCTTTTAAGATAACCCGAGTCATCAATCCCGTAGTCATGAAACTGGAATTGCCTGATGATTACCAGATCCATCCTGTGTTCCACACATCCCTCCTCAAACCCTATGTGCCTTCCACACACCCACTGACTCCTCCACCCCTTTGGTGATAAATGATCAGGAGGAGTACGAAGTGAACCGCATATTGGATTCCAGGAGACGTAAAGGGATTCTCTACTATTTGGTTGATTGGAAAGGGTACCCTCCCGAAGAAAGGACATGGGAACCCTCCTCCCATGTCCGCGCACCCCTTCTAGTGAGGAGATTTCACGCTTGTAACCCTGCCAAACCACGCCCAGTTGGGCGGCCTTTGAGGGGGGTACTGTTACTGTCACGTGTCCCTCGGAGGCCTCTCAGGATCGGTTCGTTGCTCAAATGGGTCCACCTATTGACATCCTCAATTCCGACTTGCCATTATAGCACGGAAGATTAAGGGGGTCAATCGGGGGAAGGAAAGGGTGGGAACAGCGGGGAGGGAGACCTGTGAAGAAGAAAGGCTAGTTATAGAAACACTGCACTGAAAATACCTGGAACATTTCTATAAGAAACATACTATGGTACTCTACCCCTGTATACCTGTAAAGCAAAATAACAAGCTCTTGCAGCAGCATTTAAAAGGACGATTTAGCATTCATCAAAGACCTTCCAATGGCTACTGCGTCTTCTAGTGCTTAGAAGTGGCTTATACTCATAGCTCAGTCATTTAGAAACTGCGAATAAAAACATAAGATTAGGCAATGTCTAATAAACATCTCTAAACCAGAGACACTTCGGTTTGTAAGTAGTAGTACCCACCAGTAGTGGTGTGAGTTTGAGCCTCACAAGGGAGGAAGGATAGGGCTTAATTCAGCTACCTCTCACTGTTCCCCCTGCTAGAAGACGAACAAAAAACAAACACATTTAACATACATATGACTGTTAGCTGAGCAACCTGGGTATCGCTTCAAATGAGATGTGTGTATATAACACACCGTAACAAACAGGTATGGCTGACAGTAAATCTTTTAGAGTGCGTATATAGCCTTTGATGTGAGGATAATATACCCCCTGATATATATGGAGAGTCAAGTATCTGCTGTATGTGGATATCTCCAGAAACAACTACTTTGATTTACTCGAGCCTGAAACAAGAATTTGGTTCATGCACCATGAAAACAAACTGAGGGTTTTGAATAGTTATTCACAAAAGCGGCTTGTCAGCCGCCAAGATCGGCGTGAGGAAAATCGGAAACGGCGGTGTCAGAGACACCCTTACCCCACTGGGTACTGCAATAAGTCTGGATTCCTCCGTCCTGGCACTGCGACCCAACACAGGATAATCTGTGGCGTTTCCTCCTTCCGATCCGGCTTACATAGCCTGCTGGGAGGCTAATACAGCGTCATTTCCTGTGCGCACGCAACGCGCCACACAGGCTGCTGGGTATGGTAGTTCTTCTCTTCGGCGGGCGTAGAAGCAGCCAGTTTCTCCGTCTCGCCAGCCCGCC
The DNA here is from genome assembly GCA_963921515.1 of Calotriton arnoldi. Lineage (NCBI taxonomy): Eukaryota > Metazoa > Chordata > Amphibia > Caudata > Salamandridae > Calotriton > Calotriton arnoldi. Next base: position 92,844 of record CAWUFW010021806.1, on the reverse strand, counting down.
TGCAGCTTCTGGTGGATGACGGCGACTCTCTCCCAGAATTCCCTTCGTTTCGGCCGTTCCGATGAGTGGACAGCGGTCGTCTGTACCCGGGACGTGACAGCACATCCCTCTTATGAAGACCGTTTACACGAGCCAGGTTTGTTAGGATATTTCGCGTGGAATTACTGAACCCATTTCGGAGTATGCATTCCTGCCGCAGGCTCCCACGAGTTTTCTTCCACACCATATCCCTTCCACGATACGAGGTATCAGAGCTGCGAGCCTCTCATCTTGGAGTCCAGGATTGCACGGACCTCATATTCCGGTTCGTTATTAGTCCATATAGGAGAAGGCCTCTTTTTGATGGGTGTGTAAGAGGGTTTTAGAAGCGAAACATGGAAAACTGGGTGTAGCTTCATGGATTTTGGAAGTGCTAGCAACATCGCAAGAGGTGAGATCACTTTCTTTATTTTATAAGGTCCGATGAATTTCGGATTAAAAACACTATATTTGCGGAACCGAATGTTTTTGGTTGACAACCACACTACATCACCCACCTTGTAAACAGGATTTGGTTTGCAGTGTTTATCAGCCCTTGCTTTATAGAGTACTTTAGCCTTTTTCAGGTTCCTGTAGGTGTTTTTCAAGGTTTGTTGTATGTGGGTTATTCTTGTTTGCACTTCTGGCACCTCTCGATTGGCCACTGGATGGATCAAAGGTATGAATCGGGGATGAAACCCATAACTACTATAAAAGGGAGCTATTTGCGTTGATTGATGTTTTGCACTGTTGTAGGCTACTTCTGCCAGACATAGTAACTCTACCCACGCATCAGAATTCTCTACAACATAACACCTCAAATACTGTTTTAGGGTCTGGTTAAGTCTCTCGGTCTGTCCGTCCGATTGGGGGTGGAAGCTAGTTGACTTAGAAGACTTCATATGCAACGCAGTACACCAGGCCTTCCAAAACCGGGCTGTAAACTGAGGGCCCCTATCAGAAATAATATTGGTTGGAAGACCATGTAACCTGATCACATGCTGCATCAACATCTTGGTCAGTTGTCCAGAGGTGGGTTCTTGTGCACAGGCAATGAAATGACCCATTTTTGTGAGACAATCCACCACCACTAGAATGGCGGTACAGCCCTTGTCTTTTGGTAGTCCCACTATAAAGTCTAAGGAAATGGTTTCCCAAGGGATCAAAGGAGTTGGAAGCGGTTGTCGCAATCCTTGGGGTTTTCCATGGTCTACCTTGGCTTATACACATGTTTCACATCTGTGTATCATGTCTTTTGTATCTTTTACCACGAAAGGCCACCAGAATTGCCGATAGATTCTGTCGAGGGTTTTCTCGATGCCATTATGTCCTGCACTATGTGCATTGTGACACCACTGAAAAACCTCTTTGCGTAAGGCCTTGTTCGGCGCTAGCAGTTGCTTGCCTTTCATCGGAAGTCCGTTGATCAAGGTCCATTGGGTATGGTTCTTTAGCCATTCTCTCCAATAGCGATTTTGTACCCCCTGTACTGCTTTTTGTAGGAATGTATCCGTTTGGATTAGTCCCACGACCTGTTGCGGATTCAAAATAGAATGTTGTTGTTCTATCCTGTTTTCTGGAATGGTTTCCTGCCTGGACAAAGCATCAGCTTTTTTGTTTTCTGCTCCTGGTCTATACGTAACGATGTAGTAAAATTCCGAGAAGAAGAGCATCCATCTCAGTTGTCTTGGGGATTGCATTCTGGTGGACCGCATAAACTGCAGATTGCGGTGATCCATATACACGGTCATCACATGTTTGGCCCCCATCAATAGATGTCTCCAATCACTGAAGGCATCCTTTATGGCCAGCAGTTCTTTTTCAGCTATGGTGTACCTTAGCTCCGCGTTGTTCAATTTTCGTGACATATAGGCTATAGGGTGTAGCTGGCCAGTGGTTTTGTGCCTTTGTGAGAGTATGGCTCCTATGGCTACATCGGAGGAATCCGCCTCCACCACATAGGGGCTTTCTGGGTCAGGGTGAGCCAAAACGGGAGCTGTAACAAAGGCCTGTTTCAGGCTTTGAAAGGAATCCTCAGCTTCCTTTGTCCAAAGGAAGGGCTCATTTTTCTTTAGCAATTTAGTGATGGGAGCTACCGTGTTAGAAAAATGGCTTATAAATCTGCGATAAAAATTCGCAAAACCAAGAAAGCATTGTATGTCCCTAACGGTGGTAGGTCTTGGCCATTCTTTCACAGCCAGTATCTTTCGCTCTGACATTTCCTGGCCTGTGGGGGACAGTATGACTCCCAGGAACTCTACCTTATTCACGTGAAACTCACATTTACTGCGTTTACAGTACAGTCCGTTCAGACGAAGTGCCTCAAACACCTGACAAACATGTGTGTAATGTTCCTTGACTGTGGAAGAGTAGATCAGAATATCGTCAATATATGCCACCACGAACCTGTCCAAAAACTCCCGCAGCACCTCGTTCACAAAATACTGAAATGCTGCTGGGGCGTTGCAGAGGCCGAAGGGCATTACCGTGTACTCATACAGCCCGTATCTAGTACGGAAGGCGGTCTTCCACTCATCGCCCTCCCGTATGCGTACCAAGTGGTAAGCCCCTTTTAGGTCCAACCTTGTGTAAATGGTGGCTGTTTTGACCTGTTCAAGAAGAACAGGTATCAGAGGTAGAGGATATCTGTTCTTTATGGTGATGTTGTTTAAGGCTCTAAAGTCTATGCAGGCTCTTTTCTCACCATTTGCTTTCGGTATAAAGAAATGAGGAGAGGCCGCAGGCGACCTCGAGGGGCGTTTAAACCCATTCTCCAGATACTTATCTAGGTATTCTCTCAGATGAGCGTTTTCTGGTTCCGTCAAGGCATATAATCTCCCACAAGGGATTACTGCTCCCGGCAATAAATCGATCTGGCAGTCATAATGCCTATGAGGGGGTAAGGTATCCGCTTGCTTCTCACAGAACACATCCTGGTAATCATTGTACCAAGAGGGTAGTGTAATGTCTGTTTCAGCAGCTGTTGCCACGCTATGTATCGTAACTAAACTGGCCACTGGATTCACCACTTTGGATAAACAATGTTCCTTACACCATGGACTACTAAAGTTCACCGTTTTGTCTTCCCAATTGACAGCTGGGTTATGCAACACCAGCCAAGGAAGACCCAGAATGACACCATACTGTGGAGCCTGAATAATATTAAAACTCAACCATTCCGTATGTCCTTCTCCACAACACATTTCTAGACTATCTGTTTGGAATCTTATAGGACCCGTACTCAATTCCATCCCATCGACTGCCAATACCTCTTCAGGGCTATCTTTGGTAATTAACCCCAGGCACAGCCTTTGAGCCACAAGACCGTCCATAAAAAGCCCTGTTGCTCCGGAATCAAGCATGGCGTCTATGCTCTGCCATCCCTTCTGAGTCATTAAATGGATGGGGAGAAAAAAGTGTTCTGAGGACAGACCTGCTTTTGGTTTAATGGAAGGGATGTTCACACCACCCAAAGATCTCCCTTCTGGTATCCTTGAGTTTGTTAGTTTTCCTGCAACCTATCTGTGCTAGCCCCTTGCGGTTTCTTGAACCCTGTGTTGGTTCGTGGTTTGGCTAAGCACTCCTTGACGAAATGGCCCTTCTTACTGCAATACATGCAGAGACCATTTCTTCTTCTCGTCTCTCTCTCTGCTTGGGTCAGTGGGGCTCGCACCGCACCTATGTCCATAGGCTCGACGGGAGACCCAGATGACCCCCCTACACTTCTATTTTTGTCAAACCGCGTGGGCGGTCGTTCAACTCTCTTCCTATCCCCCCTGCGTTCCCCCATGCGGTAGTCCAATCGTAATGTGAGGTTAATAAGATCGATACAGGTAGATGGCTGAGGATCAATTTGGGCTAAGACATCCTTCATCTCGTCTTTTAGTCCTTGATAAAACAAGGCGGCCCTTTTTTCTTCCGGCCCCTGTGTTTCTGCCACTAATCGTTGGAATGCATTAATGTACACAACAAGATCCCTGTTACCCTGCTTGAGTTCCAATAATTCTCTATCAGCCGAGAAAGAAGCTGCTCTACGATCGAACACGGTCTCAAATTCCTTCCTGAACTCATCCCAGTCATACAACAGGGGGTCATCTCTGTGTACAAAGGGCACCGCCCACTGAGCCGCATCCCCAGTTAGGTAAGAAATCATAAAGGCTACCCTAGCCTGGTTAGTGGGAAAGGCCTTGGGTCTACAGGAAAAGTGTAATAATATCTGGGTCATGAAGACCTGCACCTTGGAGGCTTCTCCATGGAAACGTTCAGGAGCAGCCAAAGGTATGGGCGTGGGTACTTCTACGGTAAGTGGTGTGTGAAAAGAGGGACTCCCAAACTGCCAGGGGCCCCCTCCGGTGCTTTGTCCTGGCTGAGCATCAAAGGGGTTCCTCTGAAGCCTATCCACTGTATCTTGTAAGGCTGCTGTCTCTGCCCTAGAAGCAGCGATTTCCTGCTGTAAGGTAACTAACGTGGCTAACACATCCTCAAGGGTGGCCATGGTCACAACGAACCAACCGGGAGAGGTATAGTATAAATTAGGCAGATTATTCTGTCACGTGTCCCTCGGAGGCCTCTCAGGATCGGTTCGTTGCTCAAATGGGTCCACCTATTGACATCCTCAATTCCGACTTGCCATTATAGCACGGAAGATTAAGGGGGTCAATCGGGGGAAGGAAAGGATGGGAACAGCGGGGAGGGAGACCTGTGAAGAAGAAAGGCTAGTTATAGAAACACTGCACTGAAAATACCTGGAACATTTCTATAAGAAACATACTATGGTACTCTACCCCTGTATACCTGTAAAGCAAAATAACAAGCTCTTGCAGCAGCATTTAGAAGGACGATTTAGTATTCATCAAAGACCTTCCAATGGCTACCGCGTCTTCTAGTGCTTAGAAGTGGCTTATACTCATAGCTCAGTCATTTAGAAACTGCGAATAGAAACATAAGATTAGGCAATGTCTAATAAACACCTCTAAACCAGAGACACTTCGGTTTGTAAGTAGTAGTACCCACCAGTAGTGGTGTGAGTTTGAGCCTCACAAGGGAGGAAGGATAGGGCTTAATTCAGCTACCTCTCACTGTTCCCCCTGCTAGAAGACGAACAAAAAACACACACATTCAACATACATATGACTGTTACCTGAGCAACCTTGAGTATCGCTTCAAATGAGATGTGTGTATATAACACACCGTAACAAATAGGTATGGCTGACAGTAAATCTTTTAGAGTGCGTATATAGCCTTTGATGTGAGGATAATATACCCCCTGGTATATATGGAGAGTCAAGTATCTGCTGTATGTGGATATCTCCAGAAACAACTACTTTGATTTACTCGAGCCTGAAACAAGAATTTGGTTCATGCACCATGAAAACAAACTGAGGGTTTTGAATAGTTATTCACAAAAGCTTTTTTATTTACAAGGTTTATTGGGGGCAGTGCACTGTCCTGTGGACTTCTAGGACTACGGAGTAGTGAGGGTAATTGTATTCTCCTCTGGGGGGAGTTACCAAAGACCAGTTGCAGGTGCTGTTTTGGTCATACTCTGGACCTCACGTTGTTTCTGCCTCTCTACTCCCGAGGGCATCTATCCCCTATGATTTGCAATAGAGGTAGTCCCCTACTCACCCCCTTTACCTACCCTGGATGTTATTTTTGATGGTGAGTAGTTTCCTAATAGAGTAAGAGAGGGAAGGGGGCAATAGGGACTGAAACTGTCTTCTCCTGAATAGTATGGTTTTCCAGTCACTTACCTGTGTCCTGTGTGATTTGTGTTTTCCAGAGAGTAGGGACGCCTGCAGTCTAAAGACGTGAGATCAACCCCATTCCGTGTCCTGGTCTTTCCAAGGGTAACCTGTAGTCCCACGTGTATGGTATCCCACTTTCTTCCTTTACCCCTTGGGACCAATCGCCCGTGCTGCTTGATCAGCGTGGAGGGTTGGTCTGGAGGTGAGAAGGGGGGCTCTCTCCGTTTCCGCAGCCCCTGGCTTTCAGGTGAGTGGTATCGCGACAGTACCAGTCAGCCAGCACACTAAGAGGCTGGTAGGTTTTCAGGGGGCACCTCTAAGGGGACTTCTGGGTGCATGTTTTAATAAATCCACTACTGGCATCAGTATGGATTTATTAAGACAAGGTGTTTGATACCAAACACCAGGTGTTTCAGTTAAGCCATCATGTAGCTGGGGAACTCGTAATGACCAGTGTCCAGTACATGTACTTAAGATGGCTTCCCTGTTCACTTGTACTATCTAGCAATTGCACTAGACAGCATAGGGGCATATCTCCTCATGCAGATATGTCCTCACATGTAATATAATGCACCCTGCCTTAGGGCTGTAAGGCCTGCTGTAGGGGTGACTTACATATATCTCATGCAGTGTCTGGGGGCATGGCACACAAGGTATGTGCCATGTTGTGTTTCATATTTGTCTGCACCATTCCACGCAGCCTGCAATGGCAATCTTCATCAGTTTGGTGGGGGGTACCCTAGGGTGGCACAATACATGCTGCAGCCCTTAGGGACCCTCTTTAGTACCCATGCCCTAGGTACCAGGGGTACCATTTACTAAGGACTTACAGAGGTGCTAACGGTTTTGCTAATTGGGGAACAATTGCACAGTTGTCTTATTTTAGGGAAACAGCACTAGCACTGGGGACCTGGTTAGCAGGCACCCAGTGCACTTCAGTCAAAATTGAATGAAATACCAGTCAAAAAGTGGGGGTGACCCTGTCAAAAAGGGGCACTTTCCTACATATACCATGATGGAGTTTGCATCAGTGGATGTGGCGATGGCGAGGGCTTGTGGTGCAGGGTCCGAACTAGCAAAATGTGATATGATATCAGCTTTCCGGCTATTGCCGGTACATCCTATAGATTATACACTCCAGGGGATACAGTTTGAACGCATGATTTTTGTTAATACATTTTTGCCAATGGGCTGTGCTATTTCCTGTAGGTTGTTTGAGACTTTCAGCACCTTTTTTTCAATGGTGTTTTGTGGCAGGTTCGGCATGTGAACAAATTACACATTATTTGGATGACTTCTTGTTTGTCGGAGTGGGTGGTTCAGGAGGGTGCAGCAGAGCATTGGAATATTTCAAAATATTGATAAGCAAATTGGGGGTCCCATTGACCCAGTTAAAAACTGAAGGCCCAGTAACTACATTAACGTTCTTGGGCACTGAATTGGATACAGTACAAATGGAGGCAAGATTGCCACAGAAGAAAGTGGCTGACCTAGTGCAGTTAATGGAAACAGCAGTGGTTGCTAGGAAGATGGGTTGAGAGAAGCACAAAAATTGTTTGGACATCAGAATTTTTAATGTATGGTGGTGAAAGTGGGATGAGCATTTTCCAGGAGACTGGGGTTTGCAATGTCGGGAGCTCAGTTACCCCACCATAGAATAAGGATGTTGGCTCGGATGAATTCCAACTTGAAAGTGTGGCTGTGTTTTTTAAGACAATCAAATGGTGTGACGTTGTGGTCTGAGGGAGATGAATACCTGTGGCAGATTGAAATATTTTCAGATGCGGCGGAGGCTGATAGTTTTGGTCTCTTTTGGAAAAGCAGGTGGTGTTCGGAGAGATGGTCACAGAAATGGTGGAAAGAGGGGAGAAGTATTGTGTTCCTGGAATTCTTTCTACTGTTAGTGGTGCTGTTCTTGTGGGGAAACTGGCTGGCGGACAAAAGGGTCATTTTCAATGTGGACAACGAGACAGTGGTGGCACTGGTTAACGGGCAAAAGGCAACGGTCATGAGACTTCTGAAACTGTTGCAAAGATATATGCTGATTTGTTTGCAGCATGGTAGGAAAGTGGTTTTCTGTTGCACTTTGACTGAATGTGCCCTGGGTCCCTGCCAATCAGGTCCCCAGGGCCTGTGTTCTTTCCCAAAACTGTACCTTTGTTTCCACAATTGGCACACCTCTGGCCCACACATAAGTACCTTGTAATAGGTATCACTGGTACCAAGGGCCTTGTGACCAGAGAGGGTCCCCAAGGGCTGCAGCATGTATTGTGTCACCCTCAGAGACCCCCTGACCTAACACATACACACTGCCATTGCAGACTGTGTGTTTTGGTGCAGACAAAACTTAAGAGTCATACTTACTTCATAGCTGCATGAGCAATATGCCCCTACAGTGTCTGTGTCCATTCATACACATTGTAAGTGCAGTAGAGCCTTATTGAGTACATGGGTTGGGAGTTTGTCATTACGAACTCCACAGCTCCATGATCACTTTGCTGAATGCTAAGACATTTGGTATCAAACGTCTCAGCATAATAAATCGACACTGATGCCGGTGTTGGATTTATTACAAAATGCACTCAGAAGGACTCTTAGAGATGTCCCCTGAAAAACAACCAACACACTAGTGTACAGCTGACTGGTCTGCCCCAGCCTGCCACACACAGACATGTTTCTGACCCCCTGGGATGAGAGTCCTTGTGCCCTCGTGGGTCAGGAACAAAGGCTGCTTGGGGTGGCAGTGCTACACAACTTCCCCCAAGCAGGAACAGTATTCAGGGCAGTGAGCTTCAAAGGCTTCCTGCCCTTTGATACGCTAGCCAGGGCCTCTCCAGCTAGTGGAGATGCCCGCCCCCTGACCAAGCCCCACTTTTGGGGGCAAGTTCAGCACGAAAGTTAGTAGTCAGGAGAGGTGTGTCCCCTCTCTGCCAGGACCACCCCTAAGGTGCCCTTAACCGTGGTGACCCCCTCCTTAGGAAGTCCTCCATCTTAAATGGAAGGATTCTACCCAATTAGGTTAGGGGATGCCCCCTCTCCAAAGGAAGGGGACATACAAAGGGTGTATTCACACTAAAAGGTAGTAGCCAATGGGCTGGAAGGTAGTAGGCCATTGGCTACTACCTTCCAGTACCTGTAACGCCCCTAAATTCAGTATTTAGGGGCACCCCTGAACCTTGATCCTCAGATTCCTGCAACCTAAGAAGACGGATGAAGAGGACGCCATGCAACACAGCAAGAAGACACCCACTGACTTGGCACCAGCCCTACTGGCCTGTCTCCTGCTTCAAGAGCCTGCGAAGACGACGCCTGTCCCGTGGTCAGCAACTTCCAGAAACCCAAGGAAGACTGCCCACTTTTCAACAAAGACCAGATCTCCCGAGGACAGCGGCCCTATCCAAAAGAAACTACCCCAAGGACCCTGAATGCAGCTGGACCCAGCGATCCTGACCTTGTCTCCATTGGTGGCTGACCTCTCCTGGACCCCATAAAGTCGCCTTCAGCCTCAACACGAAGGGTCCCCCCGACCGCGACCGGCTCCGGTAAAGCAGACCTGACACCAAAAGGAACCTCTGCATCCTCCGCCCCCGACTTTGGGGAGCCCGGCCGACGGTGCCCAGGTGTCCCTCATCTCTTCAACTTACCTGCCCAGCTGTTGGTCACCTTCGTCCAGCCTTCTGGTCCGAGCCTGCAGCATCTTTGTTTGACTGAGATTCCCCATTGAAATGCATTCGGCGCCCTATGCTGATTTTGCACCCTGCCGCCCCTGTGCCGCTGGTGGTGTGGCTTCAGTCCTGCCTTGTGCCCCCGAGTGCTGTTCTTAACTCCCGGAGCATGTGCCCTGAAACCGCAGGTATTTACCTGCAAACCGTGCCTCTTCAAGGTATCCCCAGTCTCTATTGACCAACATTGGGCTCAGTGACCTCTGCACCCGGCTACCCCAGTGCCGCTGGTGGTGCAGTACCTACCTTGTACTGACTCTTGCCCAGTGTTAGTCCTAACCCCCGAAGACTGGAATTGTAAGTCAAGTATCTACCTGCCAATGCATAACACTGTTTTCCTTCCATAGGATTGCATTGCATTCTAACTATTGCATACAACTGTCTTTTACAATTGCCAAGTGCTTCTGTTTCTAATTGACAAATACAAAAGTATTTCTAAGACTGTAAATCATTTCTTCTGCCTTACAAAACAATTCCTGCTGTATTTGGAAGAGTATTACTACTTTGAAAAATGTTTTAAAATAACCAACTAATAACTTTTTATACAAAACCATTGGTCTGAATTCAGTCTTTGAGTGTGTACAATCATTTCTTGCCTGAGTGTGTACAATAAATGCTTAACACAGACCTCTGATAAGCCTAACTGCTCAACCACAATACCACAAATAGAGTTTTTAGTAATATCTACTTTAGCCTCTGTAAGCCTCTGGGGATCCACTAGACTCTGTGCATACTATACCTTACTTCGGTAAAGTATATACAGAGCCAGCTTCCTACAAGTATGATATTGTCTTTCAAGCCCGGCACATGTCAGATGTGGACATAGTATAGCTAATTTTTTGTCTCATTCACAGTGGCAGAGATTCTGTGGGCTGGCACCGGGAGCAGAGGCAAGGAAGACAATGACCCCTCAGGAGGTTTGGGCTCTAGGAGAGTCTTGCAGTTACTTGAGAACTCACTGGCTTTATCAACTAGAAACGTGTATACATGTGTGATTTGCACAAACCAATCACACATGTTAACACTTACCTTGCAGGTGGTCTCTGGGTGAAACCACCGTTTTGGTTTGTGCCACAGCCCAAATTTAGGTCCTGACAAATTGTGTGTGAACCCTGGTAACACCCACCAGCTACAACGACTACCTAGAAACGTGTATAGGCAAGTGCTGGCAGAATTTCTGGCAACAGGGGCAGTGAAACGTAGGAATACAGAAGGAGCTTTAGCTGACAGGCAAGATGATGTTGTGCTTTTTATCAAGACTATGATAGACAAAGGTTTATCACCACTAACAATAATGGGCAAATTGTCTGGCATATACTTTTTTGATAAATACTTCTGGTGCAATGAACTCTCAGCTGGTGAAATGAAAGAAAGTATTTTGGCAGGGTGGGCAAAGGGGAGAGGTCTTTCGAGGGAGAGAAGGAAGTGTATTACGGCGAATTTGCTGCAGAAAGTGGGGGATGTGCTAATTGCAATATGATTTTCGGAATATGAGGTGCAACTGTTCAAACTGCATGTTGTGGTTGTTTTTCGGGGCCTTGGACTGTCTGAACTGCTGGGGGCAAAACTAGAAGAGGTATGTACATGCCGGATGTGAATATAACAAAAGGGGCATTGCAGTTATGGCTTAGGCAGTCAAAAGTGGATCAAAAAGGTAAAGGGAGGGAAGTAGTGATGAGTCAGGTAGGAGGGATGTTGTGCACAGTGGAAGTGTGGGACAAATTCAGGAGTTTGGGGAAGCAACGGCAGAAATGTTTTTTTGTCATGGGAATCGGGACACGTTGACAGCATTTCAGGTGTTGGCTGTTTTAAGGAAGGCTTTGGGGTGTCTGGGGATAGACGGAAGTGGTTTCAGTATGCATTCCTTTCACATAGGTGCGGCATCGGAAGCAAACAGATTGGGTTTTTCCAAAGAGAAGATTAAAAAGTTGGGCAGGTGGTCTTCAGGATGTTACAAGAGGTATACAATGTCATTGGATGACCAGGAAGATGAAACATGTGGTTTTGTTTTCTTACAGCTTGCGTGGCAGCTCCATGGTCAGCAGTGGTAACTATGGGCCAGATGTACGACCTGCCAAATAGCGACTCGCAAATTGCGTCGCTTTTGCGACTCGCAATTTGCGACTCGCTATTTGGCATGTACAACAGTGTCTTGGACACTGTTTGCGATTCCCAATGGGGTCGAAAAAATGCGAGGCTCATGAATATTAATGAGCCACTCGCATTTTGCGACCCCATTTGGAATGGCTGGCCCTCCCAGGGATGGTGGCCTGCTGGGCTCAGCAGACCACCATGTCCGGGACTGCTTTTAAATAAAGCAGCATTTTTTTTTTAAATGCAGCCCGTTTTCCTTAAAGGAAAACGGGATGCATTTTTTTAAAAAAATTAAACCTTTTCGTTTCATTTTTTAAGGGCAGGCAGTGGTCCCTGGGACCACTGCCTGCCCTTAAAAAATAATTTTGGGGGGGCGCGGCCAGCAGCCGCGGAAGATGGCCGCCATCTGAGAGAGCTGCGCTAGCCGACGGCGCTAAAACCCACCAACATCCGTCATAATCCGGCTTGAGGGCAGCATCCGTTACAGATTGGGTCACCACAGCAGCGTCGGCAGTGCCGCAAGGAAAATCGGCTCTCAAGACTGCCGGGAGAAGGGTCATCTGGCTGTGGGGCGCAGCGAGAAGCGGAGGCAAGATGGCGCGGCCCTCGCGCTCCGGCGCGATTTGACATCGGACAGCATCCGGGCGGCTGGTCGGCTTCCGTGCTGCGAATTTTGATTCCCAGGCAAGAGCGTGGAGTGGTGAATGCGGCAGGAGCGGCAGTAACAGACCTGCAGGGGCAAGACGTTTGTAGCAGGCAGCGCCTCGGGACCGAGGTGCAATGGACCCTGCCGGGCGCGCGCGGCGCCTCCCTGTGAAGCTGGGACTCCCGGGCGGCCGGCCGGCCAAAGATTTAACGGCGAGTCGGAGCCCCTGGGGGGGCGTGGAGTGAGGAACGCGGCAGGGAGGGATGTAAGGAGATCTGCATCGGCAAATACGCAGCAGCCGGCAGGGCCATACACGCGAGGCACACACGACCCAGCAGTAAGTGAGCAGCGCCTCCCTGTGTGGCAGCGTAGCGAGTGGGTGCAGCGGGGGATCTGCCATTTGATGTCTACCTCTGCCGGACATTAGTGGTGGCACCAAGTGGGGCTCTCTCTGCTTTTCCCCCCTCTCAGGGGTTGAGGCTGCCTCGAGGGCTGCAGTGTAGCGCTGGGAGAGCGCCAACAGACCGGGCGACCGGCAACAGCAATAGATAGCCCTAGCCGGATCTAGGTTGCAGCGCGCAACAGAGGACCACTCCTCACCGACGACTACTCCTTCCCCTGGCAGGAGGTACAATCCAGTCTTGCCACGTGGGGGCCCCCCCTGGGCGCGGGCTTGCCCTGCACTGCCACTACAGACGGACGGAGAGGGAACGTGACCTATACTTCCCGGGCCAGAAACAGGGAACAACACTCCCCTGACAAGACCTGCGAAACAGTGAGGGCCCTCATACGCAGAGACCTCAGGGGCGCCGAGCGTGCGGCAGACATGGGCCGCACCAAAGCCATGACCTCAGGGCAGGTGAATCAAATCGACAAATATACGGTCGCCAGGAACCGAGACGATGGCGCAATGGGTGGAGAACTACTGGGAGAGCAGGAGGACCAGCTCCCGGATCCCTCCTTGAAAGACATCATGAGAGCAATTACAGACCTGAGAGGGACGCTCAAACCTAAGCTGGACTCGGTCACTGAGGAGGTAACCTTGCTCAGAGCAGACTTTCGCAAAATGTCTGAAAAGATGTCTGCAGCAGAGGCGGACTTTGGAGGACTACAGGACAAAACCAAACGCCTGGAGGAACAGGTCTCACGCCTCACTAAGAACCAGTCGAAGATTGTCGCCCGGCTTGAAGATCAGGAAGGGAGAGCCCGTCACAACAATATACGGGTGGTAGGTGTGCCGGAGGGAATGGAGGGAATGGAGGGTCAGTCGATAGACCTTTTCCTTGAGGACTTAATCCTGAACAAGCTGAAACCTAAACGTATGTCCTCATTCTTCTCCATTGAAAGAGCTCACCGGACGTTGGAAGGCCGGCCGGGCCCAGGGGCGCCACCACGCACGATCATAGCGTGGATACTGAACTTTAGAGATCGGGATGCCATACTGCAAGTAATACGTCAACACGGTGACCTGCATCATGAGAATGCTGTCATCCGCTTCTTCCCGGATTTCACCCTGCATGTTCAACGCCAGCGACGTACGTTCGATGCAGCTAAGCGGGCTCTGCGAGACGCCAACGTAAAATACATGATGCTCTTCCCGGCAAAACTCAAAATAATAGATGAAGGGAAATCCTACTTCTTCGATTCACCAGCAGAAGTAAATGACTGGCTCGAAGGCTGGCGGAAGGTTGATCGCAAAGGAGGGAGGTCCCAAGGTTCGCCCGAGACTGGAGACGCACCTGAGGGACGTGAGGTGGAGCATGGAGCAGACGGCCCTGGGACGTGTCCCTGAACAATGGACGATGCTGGCAGTACCTTATCTCCTGCAAGTATTGTCGTTGCATGCTGCAACTTTTGGTCCCTGAGGCCTTGCGGGAGGGTCAACGGCCCAGGGAGGGAGTAGGGAGGGTGAGACCTGCAGTTGGGGCCGGTATTCATGGGGACCTTTGTAGTACTGAACTATACTTGCCACTCCAAAGACTAAGGGACGAAAGGGCGAGGGAACCAAAAGGCCTAGGTTGCTACCAAAACTCGTGTATAGGGTTAAGAATTCTCCTAATGACCATATAAGGTGCTTCGCGCTGGCGGCTGGCATGCTGCCCCCTCTTTATTGTTTATTATGACACAATTCGGGCGACAGGCACTCTGTGTGTTTGGGTGGTGGGAGGTTTTTACTCACCAGGCAGGGTTGCAGGGAGGGGGGTGTTGGGTGTGTTGTTCAATGTTATTTCGTATGTTTGCAGATTTGCTCAGGACCAATATAGTCAACAATGTGCACCAAGTTGGTAAGAAAAATGGATCCGGGGGAGGAGAGGGCAACAGGGGTACATCTCAAACTGTGAACTATGGGTGAACAAACTAACATGCAAGTGTGGACCTGGAATGTAAATGGGCTAGGCAACAAAATAAAACGTACATTGGTCCTTCAATACATTAAGAGGCACTCCCCAGATGTGGTGTTGCTCCAGGAGACGCACCTGAAAGGCAGCAAATGTAAAGCGCTGGATTGCTTTGGTTACAGACTAGCAGCTCACTCTGGTTTTTCCTCAGGGGCACGGGGAGTGGGGATCCTGATCCGTAATGCTTTCCCTTTGACTATCACTAATGTACATACAGACGAGGCAGGCTGCCAGGTGGCGGCTGTGGGGAAATGGGAGGGGCGCATGATCATACTCTGCTCACTTTACATACCCCCGGGGCTGCACAGAATCACCCTGCCCAAGTTCAGTTCCTTCTTGCTTGAGTTGCCCCTGGGCACCCTCCTAGTGGGTGGGGACACCAATGCCGTCATGAACTCGGAGCTTGACCGCTCCAGTACCAGGGCGGGCGGTAGAGGAGAGCATGACCTGGCCGACTTCATGATGGCCCTAGGCATGACTGACCTATGGCGGGCACATAACCCCACTGCCAGACAGTACACGTACTACTCAGCTCGACACAACTCATTCTCTAGGATCGACTACCTCTTCACACGGAATGATAGGGTAGAAGAGTTCTTAAATCTGCGGCAGATGGCAAGGGGCATCTCGGACCACTCTCCAGTGGGCGTGGCCATTAAGGGACCTGTGCTCAATAGAGCAGCCTACCCGAGAATTAATCCCTGGCGTCTCAAAGACCCAGAACTTAGTGACCAGCTCCGGAAGGGCTCGGAGCAGTATTTCCAAGAAAACAAAGGCTCAGTAGCCTCCAACGTCATCCTATGGGAGGCATTTAAAACGGTGCTGAGAGGACAGGCACAGGCACTTATTGGGGTAAAGAAAAAAGATGAGGTGATCCAAGTTAGGTCCCTAGAGCATGAGATACTAGAGATGGAGCGGGAGGCGGCAGAAGACACCTCGAGAGACCTGAGTCACAGACTGGCACTAAAACAGCATGACTTGCGAGCAATTGCGGATGGGGCAGCGCGAGCGTACGCACTCGCGACTCAACATAGGCTATACGACGTAGGGGACAAGGCAGCGTGGCTCCTGGCTTGGCTAGAGCGAAGAAATAGAGAGCGCTCCTGGGTGACTGGTGTGATTGATCAGGCGGGGGAACTGCAGACAACCAGCACAGGTATAGCGGAGGCTTTTGCAGCGCATTTTGAGGGAGTGTACTCGCCGGTTAGTACTAGAAGCGGGGGCGACTGTGAAGAATTCTTAAGGGATTTCTCCCTCCCCACGTTATCCGAAGAGTCCCGTGCCTCATTGGAAGCAGATCTCACGGGGGAGGAATTGAGCGTGGCTCTGGGGGACCTCAACTCGGGGAAGGCAGCTGGGCCTAATGGTCTTCCTGTAGAAATATACAAGAGTCAAGCCTCCATAATAATCCCACCGCTGCTAGACATGCTGGTGGAGGCCCGGGAGATGGGCAGGCTTCCGCCGGACCAATGTGCGGCCACGATAGCCGTGGTGTACAAGTCTGGGAAACCGCCAGACCAATGCGCCTCCTATCGGCCGATTTCCCTGATAAATGTAGAGGTAAAAGTGCTTGCCAATGCACTAGCGAACAGACTGATACCCGTACTTTCTGAAATCATACATCTCGACCAGTCGGGATTCATGCCTAAAAGAAGCACCCGCCACAATCTACGATGACTTTATGGTGTGCTCCACCTCACAGACAGTCCAGAGGCCCAGCAGACGGCTGTGATGTCATTAGATGCCTCCATGGCATTCGACAGTATAGAATGGCCCTACTTGTTTGAAGTCCTCCGCAAACTGGGTTTTGGCCCCAACTTCCGTCAGTGGGTAAGATTATTATATGAGAGCCCCAGTGCACAAGTACGAGTCAACGGTGTTCTGTCCAGATCCTTTGCGCTGGGTAGGGGCACTACGCAGGGCTGTCCCCTGTTCCCCCTGCTCTTTGCCCTCGCGCTAGAACCATTAGTGTACTGGATTCGGAGAGATCCAATGATCTGGGGTGTAGTTGCCCCGGGGGGATGGGAGGAGCGCATCTCGCTTTACGCAGATGATATCCTCTTATACCTGGCAAGACCATATCACTCAATGGCGAGGGTGCTCCACATCTTTGAGCTATTTGGTAGCTATTCCGGATACAGTATCAATTGGGCCAAGTCGGTGATATTCCCGCTCTCGGGCCCCCCGCCCAGGGTACCAGCCAGATGCCCCGCCCCGGTAGTAACAGAAGGCTTTAAATATCTGGGCATCTACATAACAAGAGATCATGAAGGGTTCATGCGAGCAAACCTCGAGGCCCAGCTGGAGCGCCTTAGCGCAGACGTGCGCCACTGGCGTACCGTCCCGCTGTCCTTGATGGGCAGGGCAGTCCTGTTTAAAATGATGGCCCTGCCCTGCCTTCTCTACGTTCTCCAAAACACCCCGTACCGAGTCCCCCCACCAACTTTAAAAAAAAATATCCCAGGAAGTCAGACTGTTACTGTGGCAAGGGGGCGCACCTAGAATTGCGCTCACCAAGTTGCAACGAGGAGTGTATGATGGGGAATTGGCGGTCCCAGATATCAGACTTTACTATTGGGCTTCTCAGCTTATGGTTATCAACGACTGGTTATATGCCAATGACAATGAACCAGCTTACAGGGCCGATGAGCCAGCATGCCCGGGGGCCGTTGTGCCTCACTCCTATATTCAAAGAAAAGAAAGCTGGAGTGCCCATCGCATACAAAGGTAGTAGTGGACTGCTGGAGGGAGGCAAATAACCAACTAGGCACGACCGGGGAGTTGACTTCTCAAACCCCGCTGTGGGAGGGCGATCTCCTCAAGGAAGTAGCCACATTAACGGGCTTCGGGAAGTGGAAGTTGATAGGGATTGAACACCTAGGCGATGTATGGAGGGGAGAAGCGCCACTCACCTTTGAAAAGTTGCAACAGGAGTACGCGTTGCACCACACGCAAAAATACCACTATCTTAGGCTAACGCACACTCTGCAGCGACACATCCAGCGCGGCACCCCCATTCCGGAGTACACGCCTCTGGAAGACAGACTGCTCCTTGACCCTATTATGGACAAGCCCACTTCCACAATATACCGAAAGTTGGTAAACAACATGCCGGACACCCTAGTGACGCTTAGGGCAACATGGACGGATGAGCTGGGAAATATAGATGACACAGACTGGCAGGAGGCATTGCAAAGTCCACGAGAGATAGCAGTGAGGATGCGATTTAGGTTAATACAATTTAAAATACTACACCGTACCTATTACCCGCGCACGCATCTCTACACTTGGGGTAAAACACACAGCGCTCTGCATCAGAGGGTGTCAGCAAGAAGGTACCTTTTTTCATATCTTGTGGGAATGCCCGAGGATAGCTAGTTACTGGCGGGAGGTTACGGAGGTCCTGTCCAATGTCTCAGGTGTGCTGGTCCCTATGGATGCAAAATGGCTCCTCCTGATGATTAAAGGCGACTTTGATTGGCCCCGGTACACAGGAATCTGGCTGGCCCTAGCGGCTGGGATAGCCAAAAGGAACTTTGCAAGGAGGTGGGGGTCGCCCTTGCCGCCCACACTGGGAGAGTGGGAACGAGATCTGGATTGGTGCCAAAGGGCAGAAGAGACGGTCTATAAAGGAAGAGGATGCGCCAAAAAGTGGGAGGGAATATGGTCATTATGGCGACAGTATAGACTGGGCTTGGGTGTTGAGGACCATCACCCATAAAAGACATGGAAGTGCGGCTCTGTTTTTGTCGAAGGAGTGACCTTGCCGACTGTATGTATAAACTAGTAGGGGTTGTACCTCCTGAAATGTATACTGTTGATGTTTTTTATGTCCACCCGGAAGCTTATGGTTGTAAGACCGAATGGTCAACTGGCACAAATTACTGTAACTACTGTCATTTATGGTCAATTGAGCAAACAGTTAATAAAAAGATCTTCAAAAAAAAAATAATAAAAATAATTTTGGAAGATGGCGGAGCGGTGGGACACGTTCTCCCGTCTCTCCGCTCCCGCCGGGCAGATCTGGGCGATTAAACAGAACTCGGAGGGGGTCTAGCCGCAAAATTCCCTCTGGGAGTGACCGGCGAAGCAAGGAGCCCCCCCCTCGGACAAACAATCCCGGAGTCGTTGCGGCTCCTAAGAAGATACAGGCGATCCGGCGCAGGAGCGGGGCCGCGCTCGCGTGGTCCCCGCTGATTGGCACAGCAGTCCGCGGGGCGGCGAGAAAGATCTAGCGGCGATCCTGGGGACATCGGAGCAGTGAGGGGATGCCCTGGGGTGGACCCATCTCCCCTAGCACTCGGAGGCGCCGCAGAGGACCTTGCCGTGTGACTAGGGCAAGCGGCAGGAGCGGCCGAGATTGGGCTGCGGCAGAGAGGCTTGGAGGCCCTTGCCTGACCGGGGCATCATTTCTGGTCCGCCTGGGGGTTCCTGGCGAGGCCGCCACCCCTCTCCCCCTGGCGCTCCCCGGTAGCGACCCACACAGTACCGGGACAGGGGCCGACCCAGACTCAAGGGTGCGGCCTGCAGCAGCGGCCTACGGCAGTGGAGGTTGGTGCTGGCGGGGCCCCCTCTTCTTACTCCCGCTTTGGGGTGCTGACAGCGGCCCACCCTTCGCCTGCAGAAGGTGGGGACCAGGGGGCCCCTCCGGTGAACTCAGGCAGGCTGGAGCGGCAAGCGCGGAGGTCCTAGAGGGCTGCCGCAGAGTGTGGGCCCCGGGGGCTATGGAGACGGCCCGATTAGACCGGGTGCAGTTTGTGGCTACCCGAGTGCACCCCCGCTTGCCAGCTCACAAGCATTCAACTGCCCACACTCCTCCAGCAGTGAGCCTAAACAGCGACTCGGACGAGGCCCTTGGGTGACAAGGTGGTGGACGGGGCCCTGACCCCGGTTTGGACCGGACTTTCCGGCTGAGAGCTGGAGAGGACTCCCCCTCCAGAGCAGCAGATAGGAGACTGTGGAACCACAGTGAGTACGCTCCATCAAGCAGGATCAGCTTGCTGCTGACGGCGCGCCGAGACCTAGAGGGGACGAAGCCTGCGTAATCTAGAGCGCGACTACACGGTGGCAAGCTGTGTTGGCGCCGTCAGGGGGGCTGGAACTCCAGGATATACCCCAGAGATATTAGAGCGGAAGCGGACTGGCTTAGCGGCAAAGGAGCTTTGGCCCTAGCAAGATTGCTCCAGGGGTTGAGCCTTGACCACAACACCTAGAGCCCTACCATAACTGCATGTTAAGCCACCAGATTGAAAGCCAGGTGAGGTGGTGGAAAGAGACTTCGGCCTTGTATACAGCGGTCCTCCTCTCCTAGCCTAGACACGTGAGAGCCAGAGATACACAGGTCACGTCCATAGCTACCGAGTGAACCCCGTGAACTGCGCCTAAAGCAGACAAAGGTAGGTGGGAGAGGACCACAGAGGTGTTCCCCAGCCATGGCAATGGGCAGACCAAAGAAGGACAGATCAGTCAAAGACATGCTCCTAAAAATTCCCCAATCCGAGAACCCATCCATCCAAGGGCCCCCAACAGAGACGGAGGAGGGTGGAGAGGCGGAGGGACCAGTCAGTCGCTCCTTCTTGGAGTCCCTCTTCTCCTCCCTGAGGGAAGACCTCTCCACCATGAAACGAGAGCTGTCTGTGGATTTGAGAGAGGTACGGCGTGACGTGGACTCCCTGGGAGAGAGGGTCAGCTCCCTAGAGGACCATGAGTCGAACACGGCGGAGGAGCTCGAGAGCCTCCAACAGGAAGTCAACCGCTTACGAGAGCAAAACTTGGACCTCCAGGCGCACACAGAGGACCTGGAGAACAGGTCCCGACGCAACAACATTCGAATACGCGGCATTGCATCAGGATTGGAGGACACTGACATCGAGGCCATGATCGTGGACATGTTCCGCACGCTTCTCGGCGAGCCCGAGGGGTTCTCTATTAAACTTGACTGTACGCATAGAGTAGGACCTCGGAGGAATGCCTCGGCCCCTCCAGCAGATATTCTGACCTGCGTCCATGACTACCAGTTGAAGGAACAGATTTTGCGCGCTGCCAGAGACACTCCCACCTTCATATATAAAGATCAGAAACCTACTTTTTACCAAGACCTGGCTGCCTCAACCCTATTGAAAAGAAAAGCGTTTCGACCCATCACCGCACACCTACGATACATTGGAGTGGCATATTTGTGGGGTCACCCATTTAGACTGATTTTCTCTCATAATGGTGAACTTCGCCAACTCCGCTCGGTTGCGGAGGTCAGCAAGCTCCTGGGCATTGCGGATCCTACAGAGAAGGGGGCACCGCCAAGTAAACCAACCAGGAACAGGAGAAGGGGCCACGGATGGACTCGGATCAAGGGCCCCTCTAGCTCACTGAAACCGGACTCAGCCACCATTACCAAGGAGCGCCAAGCAGTCTTGGAGTCCCTCACCGGGGGAACATCCGGCGACGGACATTCAGAGTAACAAGAGGTACCAAGCGAACTCTGTGCACCCACCTCTGCTTGCATCATTCACTGATGCCTTGTCTGTCCGGGGGGGGAAGGGAGGGGGTTAGGGAAACACTGGCCACAGGCACCCCACCCAACTCTCCTTTCCCCATCAGGAACCGAGGCACAGTCCTCGGACCACACACACTCCATGATATTGGACTTCCGTCCCTTGAGACTTTGTTGTAGGAGTTCTTTTGTTGGGGTTCTTTATTCTTTCTTTTTTAATTTTGTTTTCTCTCCCGGGTTCTCTCCTGGGTCATGGACCTTTATTGTCCTATTTGTAGCAGTGACCACCCGCGATATTAGCGCACTGGACGTCCTGGGGCGCAATAGTTGGGAACACACGAGGGACCACCAGTTCACTCCGCAGGACCTTTTAGGACTTTACAGGCGCGATAGACGAGATTAAAATCCTTACCCTGAATGTGAAGGGTCTAAATGGCCCGATTAAAAGAAGGGCTGTCCTGTCCTATCTAGAGCATTCGGCAGCACAAATTTGCTTATGACAAGAAACACACCTCCTGACCAAAGATACCCACCAACTCAGTTCGCGGGCATTCCCTCAACAGTATTTCTCCTCACACACTACCAAAACCGCAGGCGTGGCTATTCTTTTCTCGCGCTCTTTCAGGGGCAAGGTGGGGGCGAAGCGGGCAGAGATAAAGGGTAGGCTCCTAGCTCTCACGATCACTATTAATAATCGCGGCACACTTGGCTCCATGTATGCGCCCAATGAGGGTCAGGAGGCATTCTTACGACGGGCGGTGATGGATCTCGCTGCCTCTCCGGACCGATTGCTCCTACTGGGCGGTGACATTAATCTAGTGTTCGATAATCAGTTGGATCGCTCTGCACATCGTCACGGGGCGACTGCGGCCCTTACACAAGCGGGGAGGAAGTGGCTGCAGGATTTGGGTTTAGTAGATATGTTGCGTTCCCTGCACCCTAATGATCAAGACTATACTTTCTACTCACATGCGCACAAAACGTACGCTAGGAGTGATTATTTTATTGGTTGGCACTCCCTACTTACCCATATGCAAACTTCAGATATCGAGCTGCGATCATACTCGGACCATGCGGCGCTCACCCTCATGCTCAAACTGCCCCCCCCGAACGACCCTTTTTCACCTGGCGACTGCGTGATACCCTGCTCCATCGCCCGGAGGTGATAATACGCCTGGATAATGCCATAAAGGAATTCCTTACATTAAACGACACCCCAGACACTGCAATAATCACATTATGGGAAACACTGAAGGTATGCGCTAGACGGGAACTTATAGCCATCTCTGCAACTGACAATAAAATCAGGAAAGAGAGACGGAGGGACCTCACTGGTCATGTACAAGAATTAGAAGCGGACAGGAGCCCCAAGAGTGTGGCGACAGCTAGAGACGGCTCGCCGACAGCTCGCGGGTATTGACCTAGACAGAGCAGAGTATGCTGCACTCAGGTTACGCCACTCTTTCTACATGGGGGGTAATCGGTGCGGGCGTCTCCTGGCCAACAAACTCCGGGCACAACGCCAGACGGCTGCAGTTCACACAGTATGTGATGAGGCTGGTAACGAACATACAGA
Organism: Calotriton arnoldi; assembly: GCA_963921515.1. Lineage (NCBI taxonomy): Eukaryota > Metazoa > Chordata > Amphibia > Caudata > Salamandridae > Calotriton > Calotriton arnoldi. The sequence goes on along the minus strand of CAWUFW010021806.1, from coordinate 70,152 downwards.
AGATAGTGCTATAACTCGGGAGTTTAAGGATTTCTATGCCAAACTGTACACCGCACAACAATTAACAGAGCAGGACTCACTCTCTTACGTACAAGGAGCTAACCTCCCAAGGCTTACCCCAGAACAGGCGGCTAGTCTAGACGATCCCATCCGAATCGAGGAGGTGATCTCGGCCATATCTTGCCTCATATTACATAAATCTCCAGGCCCGGATGGCTTTTCTAATATCTTCTACAAAACTTTTTGCGCATCACTTGCCCCTATTCTCACTAGACTATTTAATGCCATAGGGGACACGGGGGTCATCCCTCCTACAATGCTTGGAGCCTCAATTGTAGTAATCCCAAAACCAGGAAAGGATGTTAGGTTCTGTGCCTCCTACAGACCAATATCACTCCTAAATGGTGATTTGAAGATCCTCACAGGCATATTAGCAGGACGCCTAGGCCAGATGATGCCAGGGTTAATAGACCCTGAGCAGTCCGGTTTTGTAGCCACCAGGCAGTGTAGTGACAACACGAGAAGGTTACTTCACCTTCTAGATAAAGCGCAGTGCCAAGACACGGAACGGGTCATGGTATCGATCGATGCCGAAAAGGGTTTTGATCGGGTGGACTGGGGGTACTTGAAGATTGTCCTGGCGCGGTTCGGGGTGGGAGGCTGCTTCTTAAAATGGGTACTTAGCGGTTACAGCCAGCCAACGGCCATGGTGCGAGTTAACAGGTGCTCTTCTGAACCCTTCCAGATCTCCCGGGGCACCAGACAGGGTGCCCGCTCTCACCGTTGCTCTTCGCGCTCTACATGGAGCCAATGGCCCAGAGAGTGCGGGAGAACCCACAGATTCTCGGGGTGCATTTCGCAGGGGACGCTCATGCCATTAGCCTATACGCCGATGATGTGGTCGCCACATTAGAAGAACCTCAGATTTCTATCCCCGCCTTTTTTGCCGAGCTGGAGAGATTTGCAGCAGCTTCTGGCTTCAAAATCAACGTGGCAAAATCTCAGGCTATGGGGTTCTCACTCCATCCGTCTACCAAGGAGGCTCTAGCACGCTCTATCCCGCTCCAGTGGGATGAGGGATCTATCCCATATTTGGGGATCCAACTTACCAAATCCACCTACAACACAGCAGCATTGAACTATAAACGGCTCCTGTCCCAGGTGTGTGGGGAGTTGGGCAGATGGGGACCCTTCGGCTTCTCTTGGCTGGGAAGAGTGGCAGCAATCAAAATGAACATTTTACCCAAAATCCTGTACATTTTTCAAACTCTACCCATAGCGCCCCCTCCCGGAATTCTTAAACAACTACAGAAGGAGATCAGCTCGTTCATCTGGGCTAACTAGAAGCCCCGAATGAGTAGGGAGCAGAGCTATAGACCACCTAGAGGGGGAGGACTGGGGGTCCCCAATCTGACCCGCTACTTCCAGGCCACCCAGTTACGTGTTCTTTAAGAATGGTCGCTTGGCGAGTCGGAGAAACACTGGCTCTTTATGGAACGGGCGCTTGCAGGTCGGGCTCTATGGTGGGTCCCCTTTTTACGCAAATCACAGTGCCCAGAAGGCATATATAATTCGCCAATTATTAGCACGACTTTGAGCGCATGAGACTCCACGGCGGTCGAGTACGACCTAACCTCATTTCCATCACCCCTTACTCACATAATTGGGAATGAGGAATTCTCTCCCGGACTAGATTGGAGGGTGTTCCGTCACTGGGAGGCCCGGGGATGCCGATCCATTGGGCATATGTTCGATGCAGAGGGCCCCCTAATGTTTGAGGACCTCAGATCCGCATTTGCCCTGCCAGAGTCTGAGCGATATCGCTTCCACCAAGTGAGACACTGGGTGATGCACCCTCAGGTACGCTTTGGGGCCCAGAGAAGGTTAACACCATACGAGAAGTGGCTTCACACAAAGACAACCAACACGCACCTTATCACTGAACTCTATCATATGCTGCAGCCACCAGAACAGCCGGCCTCCACGCCAGGGCAACGACGGTGGGAGACCGAACTGGGCCGAACACTATCGCAGGAAGAATGGGGGGATATCTATTATCGAGTGCGCCACACAGCACGGAACGTCTCCAGCATTGAAACCGCAACCAAAATAGCCACCTATTGGTACCTTACTCCACCCAGAATACATAGATACAATCCCAGTCGCCCCTCACACTGCTGGAGACGTTGTGGAGAGGAGGGTACTCTAACTCATTTACTGTGGGGGGGGTGTACGCCTCTCCGAGTATTGGGAACAAGTCCTATCAGACATTGATAATCATTTTCACACACAAATCCCGCGCTTCCCAGCATATATCGTTTTAGGCTTACCTAATAAGATTACCTTCCCTCTTAAATCTCGCAGAGGCAGGCAGATGGCATTGGCGCTGGGAGCATCACTCCAGAACATAATGACCCACTGGGGCACTGATAGGATTCCAACACACCAAGGCTGGCTAGGTAGGTTACGGACTGTGCTGGGCATGGAGCACATTACACTCACGCTACAGGGGGAGGGGGCCTCGTTTGCAGACTACTGGCACCCATTCTTATCCATACTTAGTACAGAGATGAGGGAACTAACCTGCCCCAAGTATCTGTGATTGTTGCGACTCGTGGATCTCACACAAGACCCAACCCCATCTGCCGACCCGGACACAGAGAAGGAGAAGCCATTAACTACCAGCTGAGCCTCCAAGACAGGGGGGCCAGTGTGTAAGAATGGAAAAGAGGGAGTGACGACACGTAACAGATTAGGACCCAGGAGAACTTTTCCTTTTTGTTTTCAGTTCGTTTGTCAGGAGGGAGGGCGGGAGGGTGGGAGTTGGGACCCTTAATGTAAATTTCATTTTGTAACCTTGTTAAATGCCGTGCATTGTCTCGTTGTTATTTCTGCTATGGTATCTACGGCATTGTTTGTTATAATAACTCCAATAAAAACGACTTAAACCTAAAAAATAATTTTGTATGCATTTGCGAAGGGGAAGGGGTCCCCTGGGGACCCCTTCCCATTTGCAAATGCATTACCACCTACTTGAAGTAGGTGGTAATTTGCGACCGCAATTGCGGTCGCAAAACATTTGTACATGGCTATGGAGTCGCTATTTGGAAGGGAACGCCCCTTCCAAATACCGAGTCGCAAGTCGCAATTTATTTGTGACTCGCAAAATACTGTTTGTACATGGGCCCATGGTTTTTAGCGTGCGCAAACGGGTCTAAGACCCGTTTGCGCACACTAAAAACCGTAGTACATCTGCCCCTATATGGATAATTGGGCATTCCTTGGTACGTTGGGCAGCGAAGCAAGCGGAAAGGTGGTAATTTGGAAGATCGCTGGGCCTAAGAACTGACAATTTTCAGGGTGAATGGTGGGGTAAGAGCGGCATGAGGTGGGGCCAACTTTTACCTTGGATGGCGAATCTGGCAACAAACAGGCCTTACCCGGACTTATTGCTGGTTCACCTTGGTGAAAATGATTTAGTTCAATTGTCGGGATTGGCTTTAATTAAGGCTATGAAACAAGACTTAGGCAGAATTAAAGCTTTCTGTTCTGGGAAACGTGTTATGGATGGAGTTGGTGCAGAGACATGTGAAGAGGGGGGCAATAAAGCACAGTGCTGTTGAGAGAGCGAGTAGAAAGGTGAACAGAGAGATGAGATGAGTTTGTGGGGTGAAGAGCATTGGCCTCATACAGGAGGATTTTAATTTGTTTCGCCCAGATGAAATTCACTTTTTTTTAAAACATATTTTTATTGGCATTTATCAAAATCACATTAAGCCAGTTACATCCATTACTGAAGCATGACATCCCTTATGGTATGAAACAGTGCTTTGTAATACAATCAATATCTTCACATTGTATGTAGATATATTTGCGGGTATATACGCCTCGTGACATCGAGCTACTCAGACTGCCAATGCCGCAAGAATTTCTAGGATACCGCATTGTATACAAGTTATTCCTTCTGTCTGTCGTATGTATTTCTCTTAGCTGTGAATATCTATAAACAGTTTATGTTCTGGCCGCAGATGGAATTCACTTTTTGCTGCTAGGAAATGAGTACTGTTTGTTGGGAATTCAGGAGCTTTTGGCAAAAAAACATTGAAGGTTAAGTTGTGATGTTGATATTAAGAACATAGGGGGTAGGGTAACAGGCTGTTGGAGTGACAGGCCATTACGATGACATATGCAATGAAAAAGGGGGGGGGCAGGAAAAACACCTATACAGGGTTCTTCCTGGTGGTGCAAGGGCAGTGGCGTTGCATGACAGATGCCTGCAGCTGAAAAGGAAAAAGGGGCAGGTGGGAACATCAAAATGAGTAGGGCAGGAGAGGTCTGCAAGAGGAAGGTGTGGAGTTGGAATGCAACAGTTTGGAGGACGGCCTGCACGCTTGGGGGAGTGATACAATATGTGTGTGACTGTGAGGAAGTTGTTAATATGGATATTGATGCGTTTGTCGACAAAAATGAACTATCGTCCTTATTAATAGACTCCCCATCCCGAACTCCACATCTACCTTGACACGCAAGTATGTAGTCAGGCAGACCCTGTAACCTAGGCCTGGATTCACTGATTGATAGGTCACAGATGGGAGGGTGCCTAGCTGGCAGGCAAACATGTGGGCAGGAAACTCTTGATCAGTCCCACAGATAGGCACAGCGACATCACAATGGTCAGGAGAGATTGCCCCCAATAAAGCACACATGTCCGAGGGGGTACGCATGCGCCAAAAAACACCTTAAAGTCAGAAGCCACATGAGTAGGGAACACATAGCCAATCAGGACCTTGCACATGTAGTGACTGTGCGCTCCCCACGCCGGACGTCTGGACACATTCACCACTGCCACACTGTGTCCACGCAAGGTCTAGACCCACCTGTAGTAATGTCTGACCATTAATTTATGACTCTAAGGCAGCAACCAACATTCCTCACCTTATATGGGATTCTGGATGCATTTATGGCTTGCTGAGAAAATGTATAAAAGACTACAGTGAACCCAATGCAAATTGAGACAGTCTTCAGACATCGTGCCTGTAACTGTGTTACCGGCCAAATTGTTTAATTAAATGAAACTGTTCCTGTTTTGCCATACGGCTCGTCTTCTGTTTTTACTAAGGTATTCTAACCCAAGCAACAAAGTCATGGTTGTGGTGAGAGTTTTTGATAACAAGGGTGTGACATCCTGTATGGGCTGTGGAGAACTAGCCGGTCGGTGGTTACTGGGGATTGGCCCAGGAACCACGGACACTGTGTTTGGCTCCTGTCCATGGAACCCTAATGTCACCAATGTTCTATGGCAGCTTCCCAGGGTGACTGATGTGATACGACGATTGGTTGCCTGGGTGTGACTAAGATGTAGTGAATAAATGTTATTCTCCTGTGTGGTGCCTCTTTATTGTGTTTGAAGACCCTTATTTTACACTGGCGACTACGGACGGGATGTTGACTGCTGAAGGACAGCAGAGGACCACTCCATTCCACAACTCAACATGCCAGGGGGAAGATCTTTAGAAGGGGGATTTACCGTGCACAGACTCGCAGCAGACACACATGACCCAGTGTTACGAGGGCAGTTTGTGACAACTCTGTATACTGCCATGAAAATGTGAGTACTATGAACAGGAACGTGCTGTGTGAAGGCTCCAAATATTCTACGCGCGAGCATGCGTATGTGCCATCATTCAAGGCAAAACGGTAGCGCGACTCAGCGCGAGCTAAAAGATAGTCTCCAACTCCAAAGGTGCCTTAAAATGTCGAGGATCTTCGAAGATACAACGACCAAGTGGTGCGCCTCAGCCAAACCAATTTTCTGTTACGCGCAAAGTCAAAGAAAGAAGAGAGAAGTGCTTGTAGAAAGCTTGCCAGACATCCGTATCCTCATTCACATCCGTATCCGTCCTACCGTATCCCCCCAAGGAACAGCACAGATGTGGCTTTGAAGAACGACAAGGTTCCGGCTCAGAAGACAAGAGAACTGGCTGAATCCCAGTAGATCCTCACAGCGTGGGTCGGTGGGTGAAGCGAACGAAGTCCCAATCGTGGCCAAATGTAATGATTCATCAAGTCATTATTCAGAAGACGTTCTCCAATTAAAAGTAAGTATTTTACTGATTAAGCTTCACCCACGACATGGAGCGCCTCTCCAGCACGAAGTCCGATCGGCAACTGACACAGCCCATCGAACCTCGAACCGGAGAAGACTCCAAGCGCACATTCAAAGTAATACATTCCCCATTACATACATAGAATTCCAATAACAAGTAAGACATAGAAACAAAGTAAACAACCTGATGTAATCATCACACAGGAACGAGATCTCTTTTAATTAACTTGGTGGTTTATTAAACAGCACGAACACCGCAGCGTCCCTCACGCCTCAGCCAGCTGTTACAACTCGCCAACTGCCGAGGTCGCGAGGAACGTCCGTCACCATAGAACCCTAACATGTCAACATTCTAATCATGCACGCGGTGACAGCGCGAGGAAATCATAACATACCCCCCTTTGTTCTACACGCAGGTAGAAACAACACTGTAAAGCAATAGACAGAGAAAGGAATACAGGAGGGATGAAGATGAATGGAAACAGGGAGCAAGGGGTGAGTGCAGATGACTGACAATGACAGATAACTAGCAAGGGAAAAGTGGCTAACCCACTAGGAAATCCTGTAAGTGATGGGGGGGGCCCTGACCCGTAAGGGTCTTAGACTGCGTTGAGTAGTCTGTGAAGGATGTGCATGCTGGTCTTCAGTACTTTGGCTCAGGCGCTCACCTAGATTGTCACCACTGGGGCCAGGTGATCGCATAACAGTAGGAGAGCGAGTATCGTTAATGAATTGATCATCATGCACCAACATATATCCAGAACAAGTATCTCTACGCTCCTTAGTGCTAGGTGGATTGTCTTGTGAGCAGTACTTGGCTACTCTGCGTAGATTCCACTTTTCTCCATTCATCAATACAACATGCCACTGGTGAACTTCTTTAACCTGGAAAGGGCCACGGAATTTACGCACACCCTTAACCCAACGACCAGATCTGATTTTCACCCAATCTCCTCCCTTGAGATTGGTGTGAGAAATAGACTGGGTGCGAACCATAGAGGGTGCAGAAGTAGATTGGGGAGAATCTCTCACGCACATACTCTTCCCTTCCAATAACTCTCTGACCCACGAGGGTACAAGTTTGGTAGAGGGTTTCCTTCCACGCATGGCAACAAAAGGAACAACCCCGGTTGTGGAATTCTCTGTGGTGCGGTAAGCCCACACCAGTTCGTTCAATGTCTCGTCAATGTTAAGGTCATTAGCAAGAGCCAGACCTATGGCACCCTTAATCATGCGGTTAGCTCTCTCTACAATACCATTGGACTGGGGATTATAAAGTGCAGTGAGGGAATGTTTAATCCCACAATGGTGTAAGAAATCACTCATTTCACCAGATGTCAGCTGTGTGCCGTTGTCAGTAATGATGATATTGGGATAACCCTCTTCTTTAAAAATGCAGTTTAACACTTTTATGGTGACTCTAGTGGTGATTTCAGGAAGGAGATGCACAATCAACCATCTGGAGTGGACATCCATAACGACCATGCCAAATCTCTTACAGGGATGGACGCCTGGCATGGGTCCAATGAAGTCGAGGCAAATACTATGCCAACTTACTCCTGGATCATGAATAGAACTAGGAACTGACTGTGCTCCTACTTTTAACCTTTTCTCGCACTCTTTGCACTAACTGCACCTTTCAACCCAATCAACCACTTCACCATCCATTCCCGGCCACCAAAACTCGTTCCTCAATCTCTTCTTAGTAATGGTCTGCCCCATATGTCCCTCATGGGCTATGTCAAATAGCCTCTTGCGAATGTTAAGGGGAGGGATAATCTTTTCGCCCCGCATGATGATTTGGTCTGCAATAATAGATAATTCGTGGATGATGGAATTAAAAGGTCTCACATTATACGGCAAGGCACTTTCTCTACGCCCTCCTTTGAGTATGAGGTTTTTGACTGCCTTAAGTACCTCATCTTCAGACATGGCGTTCGCCCACTCTTTTTTGTTGACCACTCCATGACTCCATTGAACAACATCTTCAACACAAGCAATGGCTCCTTCTTTTTCACTTTTAGTGACACCATCCTTATCTACTTTTTCCCACTCTAAAGGTAAACGTGATAAACAGTCTGCCTGGACATTGCGCCACCCTGAGATGAACTCGATCTGAAAGTTGTACTCTTGCAACCTTGAGGCCAGACGGGCTAGTCTTGCGGATCCTTTACCTGTTCCCCCTGGTGACAAAATCTTGAGAAGGGGTTTGTGGTCTGTGCGGAGAAGAATCTTTCGTCCCCAGACATAAGTTCTGAAATACTCTACACCCCAAGTGGCAGCCAGAGTTTCTTTTTCTATAACAGAGTAATGACGTTCAGTACTTGTCAGAGTGTGTGATGCAAAAGCTACAGTTTTTTCCTTTCCGCCATCGCTCTGTGATAGAACGGCACCAATGCCAGTGTCACTTGCATCAACTGTGACTATGCTTTTTTTATTGACATCAAATGGCACAAGGATACCAGCATCACATATTTCTACTTTGATGTTTTCAAAGCATCTAACCTGGTCTGCACCCCATGTAAAGTTTACACCTTTCCTCATAAGTTCTTTCAAAGATTCAGTTTTGCTCGCAAAATTTCTGACAAACTTGGAATAATATTCTATTAATCCAAGGAAGGATCGTAATTGATCCTTGTTACAGGGAGTAGGGGCCTCCCTAATGGCAGCCAGCAGATCTCTTTTAGGTTTGACACCCTCACTAGAAAGTGAGTGTCCTAAATATTCTACTTCTGTGACTAGGAAAGCACATTTTTCTCTGCGTAACGTAAGACCTGACTCTTGAAGTCTCGCCAGTGCTTCTCTAAGGGCTAAGTTGTGACTTTCCTCACAATCACCAAATACTAGGATATCATCCTGGAAGTAGATGATGTTCTTCATGCCTCTAAACACTTCTGACACCATCCTTTGAAAAACACTTGCGGCCGAGGACAAACCAAATGGCATTCTGGTGAATTGGAAGATGCCTTCCATGGTTATGAAGGCCGTCAAGTGTTTCGAAGAGTCATGTAATCGTATTTGGTGGTAAGCGTGGCGAAGGTCCAACTTTGAAAAATATTTCGCACCTTGCAACAACAAGATCAACTCGTTGATGTTGGGCAGAGGAAAGGTGTCAGGAATGACATTTTGATTCAAACTTCTCAAGTCAACACAGAAGCGCAAGTTACCATCTGCCTTCTCCGTGATGACCACTGGCGAAACCCATGGAGAGCACTCCACAGGTTCTATGACTCCACTCAATAGCATTTCACTTATCATTTTTTTTACTTCGCCCCTTACCATGATGGGAACCCTTCTGACTTTGTGCTGTACAGGGATGGCGCCTGACTTGAGTTTTATTTCGTGCACCTAACCCTCAAGATTACCAAGTTGGTCTCTGAATACTTTCTGTGCTCCCTCTAAGATGTCCTCAACACTGAGGTCATCTACAACCATGACTTGCTCTAAACCATGTGGGTCAATCTTAATATGTAGGTCGTACTGGTGGTACCAGCCTAAGATGGGTGGCCCAGATTCAGCCACATAAACTTTACCTTTGACTGATCTATTTTTAAAATGAATGTCTGCCAACATATAACCCAAAATGTCTATTTGCTCACCTTGATATCCGCCTGGGTTTATATCTTTGGGAAGCAAACGTACATTTGGCCATTCACACTCATATGTTCTCTTGGGTATGATGGTGTTCAACGACCCTGAATCTACCATGAGATCAACCTTTGTATTAGCAATGACAAATTCTGCTTTGGGCCTGTGTCTTCTCTTATCGTCTAAACGAGTGGAGTTGGTTGTAAGGACCTCTTCATTGTTAGTTTCCTCTGTTTGTGATGGTTCTACACAAAGGATTTTGTCCGGCCCTGGCAAACACTCGTTGTAGTAGGTTTCATTGTTCAACACGGCCACCCTACCTCTACTAACATCTCTACACATTTTTGCAAAATGCCCTCGTTTCCCACATTTCCTGCACTCTTTGCCAATAGCCCAGCAGTTTTTAGAATCAGCTGTGTGATATGTGCTACCACACTTACTACACAACCTATTACCCAACTTGTTGGTGTACCCTCTGCTGCCAGAAAAGCTCTTATTACTTTTGCCCCACACTCTGTTAGACGCAGCCACTTCTCCATCACCACCCTCAACAACAGATGTTTCCCCTTCATTATTACTGTACGATTTTACGTCTCTGCGATCCATCTCCTTCATGCACAACTCTGATTCTTCTACTATTTTTGCTATGTCAATGGCATCTTTGAGAGAAGGATTTTTAGCAGCCCACAGCCGTTCTTGTGTCTTTCTACTTCTGCATTGCACTATCAGTTGATCCCGTATCATCTCCTCTCCCATGGGGCCAAATCTACACTTTAGTGAGAGTTCACGCAGCCTTGTGACAAAGTCATCAATAGATTCTCCACTTCTCTGTGGCTGTGTGTAGAATTTATGTCTCCTCATGACGACATTTGTCTCTTGTGCAAACCTTTTCTCTAACCTTTTTCTCGCCTCTTGGTAGACGTCTTCAATGGGTTGGCCACCTTCGTTGGTGACAACTGGCAGGTACTTGAAAATGTGTTGTCCTTCTTTTCCCAGACTTGTCAATAAAATCGCTCTTTTCCTACTTGAACTGAAATCTTGAGCATCTAACGCCTCGAGATAGTTATCAAAGACGTCGATCCACTCGTCCCATTCAATGCTAGGACTACCAGGTTGAGAGAGGAAATACGGCGGAGCAGACACTGCTGTTACATCCAAAGCTGTGACATCCATGTTTGAACCGCACTTGCTTAATGGGAAGAAAAAAAAAATTAAAAACACAAGGAAGTTCTCTCTTTGCCAGCTGTGTGCAATGTGTTTCCCAAGCCAAACTCACTATTAAACCAGATGGCTTTAAAATGTTTTCTAGATTACGCTAACTCACTTCTACAATAGCCAAACAGCTGTCCTTGTGACAATACAGCAAAGGAATAATCCAAAAGTGAAGAAAGTTTCCCAAAAATGATGTAAAACAGCCAATTTAAAGAATAGCTGTGGCTAAAAAAAAATGAGAGTGAGATCCACTGACGCAGGGGCAAGACTGACAGCTTGAAATGAGCCAAAACGACTCTCTGCAGTTCAAAGTGCACCTCTAACCTCAACAGCAAGCACACTGCTCACACTGGCTCATTGCTGTCATATCCTGTGTGGTTTTAAACTTTACAATGTCTCACCGTGCGCATTCCAAAAAGACGTGCGATGAGACGGTTAATCATCCGCTGTCATAACGCACTCCTCTAATTGACGCCACACTATTTTTCACTGTGCGCTAAAGAATACTGACATTGACCCCTTCACAGAGGCGCATTCATACACATCTGCGTCGCGTAGGAGGGCCAATCATCATTCCCACACCTCGCTGCTCTTAACTTCCAAGACACTGTTTTTCACGAGAGGGGACATAGCGTTACTTTATCCGAGCAGTGGCTTAGTTCTTCGCGGGTTGGGGGTTAATACACACTCAAGCTTACCCCAGACAACTTCCTTGTGCTGGTCCTGGAACACCCTCTAAGCTGAAGAAAACGCTCGTCAATTACCGGCTTCCTCTCCTCAGCTGTTCCTTTTCCACCGTCGAAGCTGAAGGAAACTCTGGTCAATTACCGGCTTCCTCTCCTCAGCTGTTCCTTTACCGCTGTCTTTGCTGAGGGAAACGCTCGTCAATTACCGGCTTCCTCTCCTCAGCTGTTCTTTTACCGCTGTGTTTCTTCACCACACGCGTAGATTCCTTGCTGCTGGCTACGTGCTGTGCTGGCTGAAGATCACCTCGTCGCCAATAAAATGATGTAATCATCACACAGGAACGAGATCTCTTTTAATTAACTTGGTGGTTTATTAAACAGCACGAACACCGCAGCGTCCCTCACGCCTCAGCCAGCTGTTACAACTCGCCAACTGCCGAGGTCGCGAGGAACGTCCGTCACCATAGAACCCTAACATGTCAACATTCTAAACATGCGCGCGGTGACAGCGCGAGGAAATCATAACACAACCCACTACAATGTCACTACTTTGACCGGGGCTGACTATCCGAGGCAGAGCAGCGCTAATCATCGCTGGCAGTCACCGGCAATGCTCTGAACAATAAGTGTAGCCTGACCAAGTCAGAGGGGTCAGGTGTGCCAGTAATTCCCGGTGAACTTTAGCGTCCATTACCCACCATCTATAGTGGGGTACACAAGGGAGTGCACTTACCGGCAGGGAGACCTTGTGGGCATACGATTTTCGTGGGCCTCAGGAAGCAGGCACTTGTTGTGCGGCATGCTCTCTGTTCGCACCCTTTTCCTGTGGGGCACAGCCGGCACCTGCCTTGTCCTCAGTGTGAGGGTCTCACCCTCACGCCAGTTCTTCAAGCGTCAAGCACTGAAATAAACGGCGTGAAAGGGGGCCCACTACCTCGGTGGATTTTCCCAGCATTGGAGTCCGGGAAACATCCTTTACATCGCGGTGATAAAAACTGCGATGTTACATACCGCGATCATTTTGATCGCGTTGTAACATCACATATTCTGGAGTCCCTTCTTCCTCGTCGTCTGCCCAGAGGGAATGGAGCATGTGTGGTGAGGGAGGAGGCTCTGACGAGAGCGTCTCCTTCGTTGCTGTACTTCCCCTTTCCTCAAGGGCACTGCCACCCGGTGATCCTTTTGAAGTACTGCGGACATCGGGATGTGAATTTCCCAAGTGATTTGCACACTTTTTAAAAATAGGGAGAATAGATGCTAATAGTGACCTGAGGCAGCTACGTCAGGGACACTGTTGGCGCATCTTCAGTGATCCGCACACTATGCCATCTCTGTCAGGGCATCTCTACAACAGTCTCCTAGTGAAGGTGATAAGATGCGAATCCAGTGCAAACTCCATCAGTGATTTGCGCACTGGTAGCATGTTGACATAAAGCCTATGCTGAAAACCTCTCCACGAGTCTACCATTACGTGGGTGCAGGGAACATTAAGTCTCATTCTGTGGGTACTTCAATGTTAGTAATGTGTATGCTCAAAGAAAGAGGTATGCTGTTCCTAAAGGGGACAAAGGACAAAGGGGAGTAGGTCAGAAAAAAGGAGGCACTACAAGGGGAGTATTTCCTTTTTGGAAATAGGGCCTCTCACACCCTTGCGGGTGTCATGCTTCATCATCAGGCTTGGTCATTGTCGGGCCGGCGCTGCAATGCCTTATGGGCACCCTCAAGGGGGCTCTTTATTGGAGATCTTTTTCCAAAGCTGTGATGTGAATTGCAAGTTAAGGGGCCTTTGTGTAGATTGAGGAAAAGTAGGTGTCGAAGTAGTGATTAGTGACTTAAAATAGCTAGGCAAGTCTCAAATCAAATTTTAATTCATAAGTATGCCTGACTTATTAAAAACATGATGTCACCAGTGGGGACAATGATCCCTGGTGACTTATAAGCTCAATATGTTTCATGCCATCAATTATTCAAGATGTGATCTAGGGCAATTCTTCAGGGCCGTAACATTTATAACTAATCTACACAGTGTCTGGGACCAAGGATGCAACAAGTACCCTATAAGTGTACCTGCAGAATGTAAAATCACTGACCTGGGGGAGGAAGATATGAAAAGAAATCATAAAATAGCGCCATACAGAGCAGTCTTGTATAGTACTAGTAGAGGCATGCAAAACTAGCATGCGTGAATTTGTGATTTGTAACAAGTAGTGATAGGAACCAAGTTAGATAAACATGTGACACATACATAAAAACATATAGGTGGTGGTTTCATACACTGTAGTCAAAAGGGGGAAAAAACACTCACCCAATGAGGGTGATGTCATCACCTCCTCGAGAGAAACACTGAGATAAACGCTAAAATGTTTAGCGTGCTGTTGGGAAGTAAAATTTAAACTGACATTTTGTAAGTGAGCCCAGATGGAGGAATAATAACCTCCATTCACATGATGGAAAGCAAAAGATCCAGAACTCACGTCATCCATGGGAGAACTTCACCAACGACCTACCCCTTCTCATGTGCCTCAGGAGTGAGGACTTGGAGGTGGTCATTCAGTTTATAAACCCTCCTACCGGCCCTAATTGGTGACACGTGGTCCATATGAAGTGGTTAATTGCTGATCAAAGGTCAGCAGAGATGGGCTGGGGATCATGGGCGCCATCTTGTAGTGGGTTAGGAGCCCATGTATCACATGGATTGTTGCTAGCAATGAATGTGACAGGGTTGAAAATCGTTGGAGCGCTCCCATTGAATGTGGGCGAGTATGCGCCTATGTGGGTCTCCTTTCCTTACCATGAAGTGAATAGGAGAGGCAATGTAAAAAACACAATTTTCCAGGAGAGCAGTCACCCACTAACAGTCCTGGGAGAGTGCGCAACCTATCATAGAAAATGATGCCATGAAGGAGGCTAGTGAAACCTAAGAAATAATTTCTCACAAGTTAAGGGGCAAAGGATCCTAGATGGTCCTACGAGTTTGTGTGAATTATGTTAACAGCCAGTCAAATGCAGTAGAGAATTGACAGGGACAAACAGAGCTTACTCTCACTGAAGTAATGTAGTCAAGTATTAATCATGCAGTGTCTTTACAGAGTCTGATAACCCACTGGGTTCTGGCCAATAGCCAGAGGTAGAACGCATGTGTCATGGTTACTCCCATGGCAGAGGTGGAACTTGTTACCAGTAAGGAGAACACACATATTGTGTGAAATAGTATATTGCCAGATAGAGATTATTGAATGGTTAGTGAAGGCTACCAGTTGATCTCTCCCCATGGTATATCTTCATTCAATCCCTGAATATGTGTGGGCAGATGGAAAATCCAGTGTTGTTCCCTGTTAAAGAGTGCACCTTTTCTCAAAATGGAAGAGGCTTCCAGCACAGTCCATCGTAAATCATCAGCTGTGTGTCCAAGTGTGTGCACATTTTAGTGCTAGTTCTTTTACACCTGATATTGCTGCGGTGCTCAGTAATGCGGGTCTTGACCGGTCTGGTAGTCATCCCTATGTATCTTTTATAGCAGGGGCATGTGATTGTGCAAATGAAGTGTTTTGTATTGCAGTTGGTATGTGCCTTTTGCACTTACTTACTTACTTTTGCATCCACGTGAACGTGTTTGTCAGTTTTATTTCCTTTGTCGCTGTAGTTAGGCTACATACAGTGCAGGAACCACAGGGGAAATGGCCCTTCACAGGGGGCAGGAACCACAGGGTCCCTTGTTCTGAACTGTCTGATACCCTTGGCCTCGTGTACACCAGCATGTCTTTTATGTTTGAAGTGCGTTTGAAAGCAAACCTAGGTTGTGGCATGGTTAAACTCCCAGACTGGAGGATGTTCCAATGCTTCTTTATAATCTTGCGTATTCTGTTAGAGTCAGCTGTGTATGTGGTAACACAAGTGAGCGTGTCTTCTGGAGGTTTTGCGTGTTCTTCCAATAGTGCCTCTCTATTGTTATTTCTAGCCCGTTTTTTGGCCATTCTCACACAGTGTTGTGGGTAGTCTCTATTAACGAGATTTTCAGAGATTGTGAAGGCTTGTTTGTTATAGTCAGAAACAGAGCTACAATTACGGCACAACTGTAGAAATTGTCCGTAAGGGAGGTTGTCTCGTAGTGCCTTGGGGTGGTGGCTACCGTATAATAGCAAGCTGTTGCTATCTGTGTTTTTTATTTATGTAGTTGTGGTCAAGTTGCCATCCTCCCCCAGGTGAATTAGTAGGTCTAGGAAGGGAATTTTTCCATCCGACATGTTACTTGTGAACCGGAGAAAGGGGTTGAGGGAGTTAATCTAATCGCAAAAAGCGTTGCATGTGGTTCTATCTCCTCTCCAAAAAATGAGGATGTCGGCAATGTATCTTCGCCACAAAGTAATATTTGTGCTGTAGGGGTTAGTGGCATGAAAGATGTCTTCCTCCTCAAAAGCTGCGGTATAGAGGCAGGTCAGACTGGGGCGAAGGTGCTTCCCATCTAAGTCCCCTCAGTTTGGTGGTATAGTTGTTCACCAAATTGAAAAAATGTTTTTTGTCAGGGCAATGGTGGCGCAATCCATAATGAAACTGACTGGAGTAGGGGCAGTCCAGTCCTTAGAAAGTAGGGCTCTCTCGACCACTGCCAGGGTGGCTGTTTGAGGAATGTTAGTATAGAGGGCCTCTACATCAAGAGTTACCAGTAAATCAATAGAGTCTGTGTGGTTAGTTGTTTCTATGCAACGTAGTACATCTCTGGTATCCTGGAGGAAGGAGGGAGTTTTTTTCACCATGGGTTGGAGGAAATAGTTGCAGAATCTAGACAATGGTTCCAGAAGTGAGCCAAAGCCTGACACAATTGGTCTCCCTGGTGGTGGGAGGACACCCTTGTGTATCTTGGGGAGGATGTAGAAGTAGGGTGTTCTTGGTTGAGTGTTAACCAAAAATTCAGCCTCATTCTTACTAATACACTCTTGGGATTCTGCTGTCTATACCACAGAGGTAATCTGACTACTGAAACATCTTGTGGGATCAATGGAGTTAGGAGTATAGTATTTCCTGTCTGACAGCTGGCGGTTACATTCAGTGTTATAGTCAATGGTAGACATGATAACAATGGCGCCCCCCTTGTCTGCCTGTTTTATGGTGATTTCGTTGTCATTGGCCAAAGATCTAATCACTGCCAACTCACAGTTGGAAAGGTTCTGGAAGGTGGGACCACTTTTAACCTGAGTTATTTCCTTTAGAACTGCCTGTTCAAAGGTCAGTTTCTCTATAGGAGTCATATTGGTAGTGGGGGTGAACCTAGAAGGGTTGCGTAGCCCCGAGTCGATTTTTTGAAGACCAGGTTATTCCTGGAAGAACGCCCTCAATCTTATTTTCCGGAAGAAATTATGAAGTTCATAGTTGTCCTGGAATTTATCTGTCCTAGGTGTGGGGACGATGCCAAGGCCCTTCTTGAGTACCTTGGTCTCTGTGTCGTTCAGGGTTCCCTTCGACAGGTTAACTAGTTTTTCTTCCCTGTCTGACTCCTTGTCTGTACCTGGTGCAGGGGTGGTTCCTGCCAATGTACACGTTTATGCCCTCCTCTTCTTCGACCTCTTCCTCTGCCCCAGCCTTTGTCTAAAAAAGCAGAGCTGTGGGAAGGGTTGTTTGCCTTGTGAAAACAAGGGGTATTGCCAAAAGGGGGCTGCCTAAAAGGGTAGCATTCCGTAATTCATGAAGGATACTATCTGGCTTCTCCTTCCTCCATTGTTGCTACTCCAGCTATCCGTGCTGGAGTTGCTGTTGGAGGAAGAAGTTCTTCTGCGAGATGTTTGGCTTTCGTCTGACAATGTCTCACCTGCTGTGGCAGAATAGTCATCCTTCAGGTATGGATAGACTTTCTCTCTGTCAAACTTCTTAATATTCTTTTGTAGTTCATTAATCTTCTGTTTCATGAGGTAGTACTTATTCTCTGTGATCTCATTATTGATCTCAGCCAGTTTGGTTTTATATACTGACAAATTTGCCTGTGCATAGACTTGAGAGCTCTCAATAGGGAAGTTGTGGTGGACCAGATCCCCTTGCCCAAAATCACACACATCTTTACTAAAGTAGCTGGAGCCAAGTATTTCTCCACCCTGGCCTTAACTTCAGCATATTATCAAGTCTGCTTACATGCTAATTCCCAAGATCTAATGGCCTTTATAACACCCATGGGGGCTTACAAATTTAAACGGATGCCGTTTGGCCTTGTGTCAGCGGCATCAGTTTTCCAGAGGGCCATATCAAACATTCTAGCTGACGTACCTGGGTCTTCTTTTTTGTTTTGATAAACACATTTTATTCTTTTATGAGAATAACAAGTCACACAGTCCATCCACGAGGTGCCCCACCCCGTGACATGTACAAATAACAGCAAAATGGTCTCGTCATCCAGTTTAGCACACCAAAATAGGAAAAGTGCATAGTAATTATACATTTCGCACCAGCTCAGCATTCCCACCTGAGGCCTCAAGCCATTTACTCCAAATCTTTGCATGCTTGGCAGGACACCCCTGGCCTCATACACGTTTTTTTCTTGTTGTGGACATCAGTCCACTCCCCCCCCCGGCACCACAATGCTAGTGTCGGTGACTTAGGGGCCTTCCAGTGCGCAGCAATATGTCTCTTACCTACCACAAGGGCAGTACCCAATAAAGCCCTGACAGCACAGGAGCCCCTCACATGTTCGTCCACCCCCATTAAGATCAATAATGGGGAGAGTTCCAAAGCCAGACCCAGCACCTCTGCAAGCTCAGCCACTACCACCTCCCAACAACAACAGGGCGAGTCCATAGCATATGAAAAATGTCTACTGGCACATGGGAACATCGGTAGTATGCAGGATTGGCCACGAGGCCCGCATGGAACAACCAGCCAGGGGTGAGATAGGCACAGTGCAGATAGTACGTTTGTACCAATCGGAGCCTGTAAGAGATTGTGAGGACCCTGGGATCCAACAGTGCGTCGCACCAATCGTCATCCTGCAGTGTCCCAACCATTCCTCCCATCGGGATTAAAGGGCATCTAACGCCCCAGGGCATTAAGGACCAGGGTACGATAAGTCTGGGATACCCCCCTTACCCAGGGCCCCCATCATAATTTTGGCTTCCATTTGGCTGAATTCCGGGATGGATGTATCCGGAGGGATGTGTGTTCGTAAGGCATGACGCAGCTGTAGAACTGTGTTTGGATAGAGCATAGGTCTGCTGGAGGTCTTGAAAAGAGGCCATTTGCGTACCTGCCTACAAATCACCTATTAGTGTGATACCAATGGTGTCCCAGCAAGCAAATCCCTCCAATGCAGCTACCTCCCCCATCCATGTGCCATGCCGCAGTGGGGTGTGCTGAGTAAGTTTCGTCCACCATCCTATATGTTTCTGGGCCGCCCTGAGCAGCTCCATAATACGTGAGAAGACTAGCATGATGAGCTCTTGTCTGTGGGCTGGGTCCGGCCAACCCCCAGTGAGACAGTCATAGCCGACAAAAAGTGCGAGTCCAGGTAATACAGGTACAGATTAACCATACCCAGCCCCCCTTCATAAGGAGCTCATTGAGAAACTGGAAAGGCCAAACGGGCTCTAGTACCATGCCAGGGAGTCCATCTCACGAAACCAGTGGTGAGGGATATGTTGAGGAAAATTTTGGAGAAGGTACAGGAACCGGGGCAACAACATTCTTTTATAAAGGGCAATTCTCCCCAAGACAGTCAGTGGCAATGTCTGCCATTTCTTAAGGTCAGCTTTGATCTTGCGGGTAAGAGGAGTAATGTTAAGGAACCATGTCAATTCAGGGATGAGAGACACCTGGATACCTAAGTACCGAAAGCTATGGCGATGGATTGGAATAGTTGTTTGCCAACAGCACTAAGACTGATTTGGACTGATTAGCTACCAATCCGGAGGTATCATCGAAATTGCAGAAGCTGGAGACATCGAGGGCCAGTGTCTGCTGGATTTGAAAGGTACAGTAGAATGTCATCGGTGTAGACGGCAATACCGTCTTCAAGGCCCGAGTCCCAGTCCCAGCCCCAAATCTGGGCATCGCACTGTATGAGTCTAGCTAAAGGCTCTATGGCTAACGCGAAAAGCAGGAGGGAGAGGGGGCACCCCTGTCTGGTCCCGCGACGGACAGAAAAATGTATCGGAAACCACCCCATTGATCTGTACACAGGCCGTCAGATTGGAGTACAGAGCAACTACAAGGCAGCGAAAGTCGGGTCCAAATCTGGCCACCTTCAACACTCGTGCCAAATAGCTCCAATCCACCATGTCAAACGTCTTCTCAAAATCTATTAGGAGCAATGCCAATGGAGCCGAAAGCGAGTGACGATGGGCAAGAGCTACATGGAGGTGCCGTAAACAGTGTCTAGTACTCCTTCCGGGCATAAAGCCACATTGGTCCGGGTGTACCAAAGACCAGATGACGTGCCGCAACCGGGCAGCCAGCATGGTTGCAAAGATTTGAATTTCCCTATTAATAAGGGAAATAGGCCTGTAATCAGTACAGGAGGTGGACGGTATGGGCGTCTTTGGTATGACCACAATGGTGGCCTGCTCAAGATGTCTGGGGAAAGAGCCTGTAGCAGGCTGGTTTAGTATATGGTGCACACTTATTTAAGTGAAGCACCCTGCACTAATGCAGGCGACCCTTATGGTGATTTCAGTGGTCTTAGACAACCATAGAAAGCTCTCTAAGTGGTAGCTGTGGAGAGCAGCCTTCAGGCTTAGTCCAGAAGGAGTGTTAAGCCGCTTGTTTTACCAGAACTAATCAAATAGTGAAGGTAAAACGAAAAAGAACCACACAGTGTAGTTATAAAAATAAGTATATTTATTATACCCACTCACTAACACATTGGTATATTTCCTACCAGGAGATATCAACACAATACACACAATGGGCCCGATTCACAGAACTAACTTACGTCAAAATCGTAAAGTTAGTACTTTTCGGTATTCACAGAATGCACTTACCACAACTTAAGCATTTCAAGTGCCATGAAACGGCCAAAATGCGGGTATTCCGGCCCAATAACGGAGTTTCCGGCCCGGAGTCGGAGATTCCGGCCCAGAGGCGGAAATTCCGCTTCCGGGCCGGAATCTCCGCCACCGGGCCGGAATCTCCGTCCCGAGTGCGGACATAAAGTTAGTTGTGGTAAGTGCATTCTGTGAATACCGAAAAGTACTAACTTTACGATTTTGACGTAAGTTAGTTCTGTGAATCGGGCCCAATATTTCAACTGTAAAACAGTTGGGAGACCAAACCATATACTAAAGAAGTGGAATGCAAACTGCAACCGAAGTCGGGACTTGGACCAGAAGACTCAGAAGAGCTGGGGACACAAGGAACCACCAGAGGTAAGTACCCAGGAACCCCACGGAGGCTGTGTGCAGAGTGGAAACACAACTGCATACTCAATGCAAGTCAATTGTGAAAGTCACAGCTGCAGTTTTTCAGAAGAAGGACCCCTCCCAGTGGCCTCTGAAGAAACCCCGTGGAAGACAGAAGGTTGGAGAGTCACCCCACCTATGGATAGCCCAGGAACCAGGATACCTACACCAGGGAAGCCGGGTGCATAGGTGCGAAGTGACGTCGGAAACCGCCGTAGACCACAATGGAGGACTTCAGAAAAGATGACGCTGGCAAAGAAGGTGAAAGCGTTTGGTGGAATCCAAGGATGGATTCTTGAAGAGGAGTACCTGCAAGCAGAGGGGACAGAGTCTATGCTACTTGGAAGTGACCAGGAGGCACGGAAGAGCAGTGACCACCGATGACGGAAGATGCAAGAGTGATGACAGTGATTTTGTTGCTGCAGCTGTGAAGACCAGGCGATGCTGTAGAAGACCAGGAGCTGTCCACGACCTGTCCCACATCGGAAGTCAAGAACCGGGGGGTTGGTGCCTTGGCAGCATCAACAGACGTGGTCAACGAAGAAGGTGCAACGTTGGGACCAGCAAGGTCCAAGGGACTCACCAATTGCAGGAGAGTCAGAACAGGCCCGAGCAAGCAGGGGGCCCACTGAAGCCAAAGAAGACACTCAAGAGGACCCACAGGCCGAAGGCACAGGAGTCGCAAGAGGACCTCCAGCAGCTCACCAAAGATGCAGGCCCACGGTGCAGAGGATGCGGTGAGGACGAAGACCTTGGTAGGCAGAGATGCTGGAGGCTGAAGCTTCTCGTATACTGAAGATCTCTGGAGGACAGAGTGAACAAGCCTTGGCAACGGCAAGTCGACGCAGTGCACAGGGGTTCTGTTCCAGTGGTTCTGACAAGGGATTCTGGCCTCAAACTTGCTGAGAAGACAGTGCAGGCCTCGAGCTAGTTGTAGAACACCACCTGTGTTGCTGAGCCTTTCGGAGTCCGTAGAACGTCAGGATCAGCAGACCGGTCAGCTTGGTTCCGGTGCCTGCAGATGCAGGGGAGTGACTCCTTCACTCCAAGGGAAATTCCTTTGGGTGTCTTTGATGGCCACAGGCCTGGAGAGGAACCTGGATGAAGCACAGGCACAGACGACGCAGAAGACTGGCAGGACGAAGAGACCAGGAGCAGCAGGAGTCTTCCTTGGTACAGTCTCGGTTCCTAGGCGAAGTCCAACGAATTCCAAAGTGCCCAGACAGAAGAAGTTGAAGTGGTTTCGGGTTTGAATCTTGTCCCACGATGAATCTGAAGAGCCACCCACAGGTAAGCCCTTAAGTACCCTAGGGAAAGGGTTGGGACGATTCAAGGGTCCCTCCCAGAGGAGGGGCTGGACAGAGGGGAGGATACTCCCATGTCCTTTGTCCAGTTTCATGCCAGAGCAGGAGGCAAGGGCTTCCTGAACTGGTTCCAACTGAAGTATGCAAGGAGGGCACCAAATATGCCCTTCAAAGCAGTATGGTGGCGCTGGCAAGCGCCCCACCCCAGCCCAATACACTAAGTCCTGTCTGGGGAGGTGGTCACACCTCCCTGCGAAAGGGAACCTATTGTTCTACCTTCTTCTGCTCAAGCTTGGCTCAGCAGAGGAGGGCAGAATTGTGTCTGTGGTCGGCAGCAGCACTAGCTTGCTGTTAGACCCTGAGAGGCTGGTACCGGGAATACAGCGGGGCACGCTAGGGGAGCCCCCAGTACATGGGATCCTACATCCAACACTGGATTCAGTGTTGGGGTAGGATTCCAACACATTTGATACCAAACATGACTGGTTTCGGTGCAGCCAATATATAGTTAGACATCTCGTGATTGACTTGAGGTCCACTATATGTATTAAATGGCTGACCGCACTTACAAAGCCTGGAGAATCGACTCCGGGGTTTGTAGGGGGTGTCCTGCTCATGCAGGGCACCCTCACACTTATAGCCTAGCACCCTGCCTTCAGGATTGAATGGCCTGACTTAGGGGTGACTTATAGGTTTTAAGTGCAGTGACCTCAGATATAAGAAAACTTCTATCTGTTCTAAGCGGTGCTAACACCAACTTACACAGGCTGCAATGGCAGGCCTGTAGTCACAGTTTGAGTGGTCTCTCATTGGTGGCACAATACATGTTGCAGTCCATGGGAGACACCTGGTGTACCTATGCCCTGGGTACCTTAGTACCATATACTAGGGACTTAGAAGGGTACCAATATGTTGCTAACATGCACACTATTGTTTGAATGTTCAAACTCAGTATACGTAGAAATTCAATGGTGTGCTACAACCACCCTGGCGCCTGTCCGTAGGCGTCTGAAAGGTAAATCCAGACAAGTGTGCAAGAGGGGACAACCCTTCTTGCTGGTGGGAGCACAATTTCATTAGCATGTGAATGCTATCCACTGGTTTAGATTTGCAATTTCCAAAATGTCCACTCTTAAGGCAAGTTTAGACCATTAGTTCAATGATTTATTGGTCATTCAAATGCATTAAACACCATGCAAATTCATCCAATACAATCATCAAGTATTGTATTCGTAGAATGTGTTACTCCATTACATTTTTCAAAACCCAATGCATTTCGGGCCAGACCGCGACCCTTCATCAGGGGTCCTTCATTACAATGCTATAATATAAAGGAAACAGAAGGCAGTTCAACTTACAGTCCATAACACTGAAATAGTAATTTAACGCAGATGTACAACCATAAAATAAAATAAAATAGTATATTAAGTACGAAATCAAGTGAAAGGTTAAAGTGTCACTCTAGTAGATTAAAGAAGCCAGAAATCATTCTTTCCAAAAGAAATGCTGACATGCAGTTACACTAGTCGATATTAACACTAGTAGATGTTGGATAGAAGAAAAAAGAACGAGCCGTGATATCCGTGTGGTAAAAGTTGGTGACGTGAAAGGCAGCTGTATCAATGAGCGAGTTCTGATGATGGCGTGGCATAGCTCAAAGGTACACTAACTTTCCACCGGACTCGGAAAAGAATCCGGCCGAGCTATAGAAGCACTACGTGCTTGTGGTGTAAACCTACAAAACAATGCGGGGTGCTTACAAAGTTACCGGGTTTTTCTAACTCCGCTAAAACGTTAGGTGCACTACGCGCTTGGGATTTAACTTGCAGTAAAGCAAGGTGCTCGCGTTCTTACCGGGTTTCTTTCTCGTGTTTCCTAACTCCGCACGAACGTCTATGACGCGGTGAAACGTACCCATTTATACGTCCTACTGACGCATTAAAGAGACAGTGTCTTAATGTTCTAAAACTGTGTGTGCAATAAAGTTAAAATTTGAAAAAAAGTGCACGAAATCTCAGTTATACTTACTGGTTAAACACCATATCAGTTAGACTGCTCATAGCACTTAAAAACTTCTAGTTACATGATCTCCCATAAACACAGACATAAATTGAAACAACGAAAAAAATTCATACTGTTGGAAAAAGCTGCCATTAATAATCATTCAAAATATCTTCAGTCTAAATTACAAGAAACAATTAAATTCAATTCTATCATTCATCCCTAAAGGCTGTAGTGATTGCAATTTTTGAGTCCAGTAAAATTCAGATCTCGCTAGCGCTTTTTGAGGGTCCATATCCTGTTTTGGTTTTTGCGCCTCCAATATAATGAAGCGTAGTTGCGCTATATTATGCCTAGCTTCCATCCAGTGTGTTGCAACAGTCAATCTCTCATTTTTATTGCGTATGTTACTTTTATTTTCTCCTATACGCAATTTCACTTTTCTTTCTGTTCTTCCCACATAAATCTTCCCACAGGGGCATTTTAATGCGTAGATGACATTGGAAGTGTCACAAGTACTTGAGTGTCTTAATTTGATTTTGTTGCCCTTAGTGGGATGAATAAAACAATCTCCAACTATAACATTATTGCAATGCACACAGTTCATACATTTTTGTATGCCTTTAAATGTTTTAGTCGTGACTCTAGTCTCTCTTGTTAGTAGTTCTTTTAAGTTGTTGGACCGCTGCATTGCGAAGGTTGGTCGTTGAGGGAATAAAGTTTTTAAATCAGGTTCTGTGTGAATGATATTCCAATGCTTTAAGATTATGGATTTGATCGCTTTGGCTTGTGTGGAATGTTTCAAGACGCAGACTAAAGGGTTAGATTGTTTTGGGATTGTGCGACGTAATAAACTCGCTCGATCAACAGTTGCAATCCTTTGATTGGCCTTTGTTAGGATGTGTAAAGGATATCCTCTTTTTTGAAATTTATCCATAAATTTGTGTGTAATAACTTTGGTTTCTTCTGGATCAGATGTGATTCTTTTTAATTTGATAAATTGCGAGTATGGCAAATGTTCTTTGAGCGCAATTTGGTGAAAACGATCAAAATGAAGAGAATTATTTCTATCAGTTGGTTTAGTAAATACGCTTGTTCTTATGGTGCCAAGATCAATTTGAATGAGTACGTCCATAAAGTTAATGCTCTATTTTTCAATTTGGTGAGTGAATTTGATCCGGTCATGGATGTGGTTTAGAGCACAGATGTTGCTTTCCAATTGGTTCAAATCCCCTTTCCATATTATTAGAATGTCATCAATATAGCGTTTGAAGAGAACCAGATGTTGGGTCCATTCATGATTACTGAGAATGCGTTCAGATTCCAATTTAGCCATAAAGATGTTGGCATACGAAGGGGCTCCGGCAAAGCCCATTGAAGTTCCATTGTTCTGGGCGTAGAAGTCAACCTGCCATTCAAAGTAGCTATGATATAATGCGAACTGTAAAAGTCCCAATAGCAACACTTTTTCTGCTCTGATGTCATTATGTTTTAAAAGGGCCCATTCAATGGCATCCAGTCCATCAGCGTGAGGAATTGAGGTATAGAGAGCAGTGACGTCTACAGTGCATAGATACCAATTTTCAATTCCATGGACATCAAGTTCTTGTAG
Source organism: Calotriton arnoldi (assembly GCA_963921515.1). NCBI lineage: Eukaryota > Metazoa > Chordata > Amphibia > Caudata > Salamandridae > Calotriton > Calotriton arnoldi. Next base: position 44,269 of record CAWUFW010021806.1, on the reverse strand, counting down.
TAAATTTAAAAGAGATGTTGTGTCCTTGATGTATGACTCTTGTTGTTGTACAATGGGCTGTAAAAATAATCGAGATACCTTCCTAACGGTTCTGACAAAGATCCACATGCTGAAACTATTGGGCGAAAAGGTGGTTTCTCCAAGTCTTTGTGAATTTTGGGGAGCATATAGAGTTTCGGCTGTCTCGGATATGTTGTATACAAATTTTTTTTGGTGTTGTTGCTGATTGTTAGAACTGGGGGTCTCTAGTTGGCAATGGTATACACCTTTGACCAAATAGGGACCCTTGCTTCTAGTCAGGGTAAGGGGGATACACTACTAAAATAACCCCTGCTCACCCCCTTGGTAGCTTGGCACAAGCAGACAGGCTTATCTCAGAGGCAGTGTGTTAAGCATTTGTGAACACATACAGTAATACCGTGAAAACACTAAAGATGGACACCACACAGGTTTTATAAAAATAAGTATGCTTTATATAGACTTATCACAAGACCAGAAACGACAAAAATCCACAATACTGTAATCAATAATACTTCACGATGGTAGAAATGGTTTCAAAATAGGTTCTTCACTTAAAAGCAGTCTTTAGCAACAAATAGCCCCAACTGGAGTTATCACGACGTCGAGGTCAAAGAAATCCCAAAGTACGGCGCCGACCGCGAGGTGCGCGGCGTCGGGCCCGGAGTCAAAACAGACCCACAAAGAACAGTACCCTGGAAAAGCGAAAACAAAGACAGCTCACGGCATCGGGGAGGTGCGGCGTCGTTGGCGCGTTGCGCGTCGGTTCCTTGCTTCGGGGGAGATGATGCGTCAGGACCTGGATGCTTGCGCAGGCAGGGGAGGCGTCGGTTTCTGACCGGAGAGGAGGTGACATCACAATGGCGCCGAAGCCATGGTTCCGTACGATGTCACGATGTCGATGGATTCTTGACCACCCACGTCGACGATCGGCTCCGCGATGATGTCGGCTTCGGAGTCGATGCGGCACAGCAGCAGGCGTCGGGCCGGCGTCGTAAGTCGGAGCAGCGCTCACGGCTATGGCAGGCTTACGATGTCGCTCGCTGGCGTCGATGTGGCACGGCGGTTGGCGTCGGGACTACGTTGCAAGTCGGAGCAGCGCTCACGGCTTCGATGCAGGAGAAGGCGTCGCTCGCCGGCATCGGTGTTGCAAATTCCTTCTGTAGCACCAGAACAGCAAGTTCCAGATGCAGGCAAACAGAAGGGGTGAAGTCTGGTATCCCTGAGACTTCGGTCAGGAGGCAAGCTCAAATCAAGCCCTTGGAGTAATATTCTGCAAGATGATGAAAGTTCTTTAAAAGTTCCTTCTCCTCTCCTTGGCACTGAAGACACCACTGTAGGCCAACCCAGCAACACAGCACACTGGCAGGGGGGCAGTCCAACTCCTACAGCTTCCTTTGGTTCTTCTCCTTGGCAGAGGTTCGTCTTGTTGTTCCAGAAGTGATCTAAAGTTCTGGGGTCTGGGCCCCAATATTTATACCCCTAAATCCCTTGTCCTCAGAAGGCAGAGGGGCCTGTACCTAGTCCAAACCAGTTCTGGTCAGTCCTGGAGCACTTTGTTTACAGGACTCCTTCTTTCCTTTGACAGTGTGGGCCAGGGACATCAGACGCACCACAGGAGGTGGAGCCAGCATTGTGGAGGGAAGGCACAGCCCTATTCAGGTCCCAGGTGCAACTCCTCCCACCCATCTACATGCAGATCTCTCTATTCAGCCCTGTGCTGACTCACCCTGTCTCCTGTAATCTCCCAGCCCCTGTCACTCACAAAACCAGACACACAATACACAACCTAGCAGAGGCAGGCTTGGACAGTTAGGCAAGAAAATACCTACTTTCTAAAAGTGGTATTTTCAAACACAGAATGTTAAAACCAACTTTACTAAAAGATGTATTTTATCATTCTGAGTTCAGGCATACTAAACTCGAATTTCTACCATGTTCCCTGGGTCAGTTAGGATTATAAGATGTAATAATCAAACTGCCCATTCTGGCCTATGGGGAACGGGTAGCCTTGCAATAGTGAAAAACGAAAATGGCTGTAATTCACTATTAGGACATGCCACACACACCAGGGCATGTCCTACCTTATACTTACAATGCACCCTGCCCTTGGGCCTACCTTAGGGGTGTCTGATATGAAGATAAGGGAAGGTTTAGGGACTGGCAAGTGGGTGCACTTGCCAAGTCGACATGGCAGCCACAGACTGCACACAGGCTCTGCAATGGCAGGCATGAGACACACTTTACAAGCTGCTTCTGTGGGTGGCACAACCAGTGCTGCAAGCCCACCAGCAGCATTTGATTTACAGGCCCTGGGCACACCTGGTGCACTATACTAGGGTCTGACAAGTAAATCAAATAACCCAATCATGGAGTCACTAATCAATACATCAATTTAACATAGGGAGCACTTGCACTGTGGCACTGAATAGCAGTGGCACAGTGCCCAAAGCATTTAAAACCAGCAAACATATCAAAAACAGAGGAGGCAATCAGAAAAAAGTGGAAGGGAGACTCACGCCAATGGTACCAGGTTTAACACTGATCCAACCCATCTCCACTGCTCGCGTTAGAATCTGGTTCAAAAGATTTTGGTAGCTTGTAGTGGGATCTTGAACAAGTTTAGTGTACGTGTCGCTGTCTAGAATGTGATGCATCACGCTTTGTTCGTAAAATTCTGTGTCTAACACCACAAGTGCACCTCCCTTATCGGCTTTTTGAAAGGTCAACTGTTGGTTATTGGCTAGTTGTTTCAAGGTGCTCCATTCTTTTGCTGTAAAATTCACTCGTTTATGTTTTTGAAAATTGATCTTCATGATCTCGGCTTTGACCAGTCGCTCGAATGTGTCAATAGATTTATGTGATATCGGTGAACAAAATGAACTTTTTGGTTTAAACTCTTTCAATTCAGTTTCTTGTTGAAAGGACATTGGAGATTCCATTGTGCTAAAGAAATGTTTCAGTTTAAGAATTCTGACGAACTTGAACAAGGCGATTTCAGTCTCTGCTATATTACTGTGATAAGTTGGTACGTATGAGGTTCCTTTATTTAAAACAGTAATTTGAGCCTTAGAAAGTTGAACCTTAGAAATATTGATTACTAGGTTGCTCTCGTTTTGCTGCGAAGAGATCTCTTGTCCAAATCTGTTTCTTGTTCTTTTTCCCCTCCTTGTTTTTGTGTAGGTTTGTCTGGTCGATGATTTGCCGCTGGACTGATGGATAAAAAAGTTGATTTTGATGCCTGAGCTCCTCCTGACGTGCTGGCACTTATTTCAACCGTTACTCCGTCCCTACTAACTGGTGGGCGATTTTGAATCGAAAGAGTTTAAACCAAAAAGTTCATTTTGTTCACCAATATCACATAAATCTATTGACACATTCGAGCGACTGGTCAAAGCCGAGATCACGAAGATCAATTTTCGAAGACATAAACGAGTGAATTTTACAGCAAAAGAATGGAGCACCTTGAAACAACTAGCCAATAACCAACAGTTGACCTTTCAAAAAGCCGATAAGGGAGGTGCACGTGTGGTGTTAGACACGGAATTTTACGAACAAAGCGTGATGCATCACATTCTAGACAGCGACACGTACACTAAACTTGTTCAAGATCCCACTACAAGCTACCAAAATCTTTTGAACCAGATTCTAACGCGAGCAGTGGAGATGGGTTGGATCAGCAACAACACAAATTTTTTTTTGTATACAACATATCCGAGACGGCCGAAACTCTATATGCTCCCCAAAATTCACAAAGACTTGGAGAAACCACCTTTTCGCCCAATAGTTTCAGCATGTGGATCTTTGTCAGAACCGTTAGGAAGGTATCTCGATTATTTTTTACAGCCCATTGTACAACAACAAGAGTCATACATCAAGGACACAACATCTCTTTTAAATTTACTACAAGAACTTGATGTCCATGGAATTGAAAATTGGTATCTATGCACTGTAGACGTCACTGCTCTCTATACCTCAATTCCTCACGCTGATGGACTGGATGCCATTGAATGGGCCCTTTTAAAACATAATGACATCAGAGCAGAAAAAGTGTTGCTATTGGAACTTTTTCAGTTCGCATTATATCATAGCTACTTTGAATGGCAGGGTGACTTCTACGCCCAGAACAATGGAACTTCAATGGGCTTTGCCGGAGCCCCTTCGTATGCCAACATCTTTATGGCTAAATTGGAATCTGAACGCATTCTCAGTAATCATGAATGGACCCAACATCTGGTTCTCTTCAAACGCTATATTGATGACATTCTAATAATATGGAAAGGGGATTTGAACCAATTGGAAAGCAACATCTGTGCTCTAAACCACATCCATGACCGGATCAAATTCACTCACCAAATTGAAAAATCGAGCATTAACTTTTTGGACGTACTCATTCAAATTGATCTTGGCACCATAAGAACAAGCGTATTTACTAAACCAACTGATAGAAATAATTCTCTTCATTTTGATAGTTTTCACCAAATTGCGCTCAAAGAACATTTGCCATACTCGCAATTTATCAGATTAAAAAGAATCACATCTGATCCAGAAGAAACCAAAGTTATTACACACAAATTTATGGATACATTTCAAAAAAGAGGATATCCTTTACACATCCTAACAAAGGCCAATCAAAGGATTGCAACTGTTGATCGAGCGAGTTTATTACGTCGCACAATCCCAAAACAATCTAACCCTTTAGTCTGCGTCTTGAAACATTCCACACAAGCCAAAGCGATCAAATCCATAATCTTAAAGCATTGGAATATCATTCACACAGAACCTGATTTAAAAACTTTATTCCCTCAACGACCAACCTTCGCAATGCAGCGGTCCAACAACTTAAAAGAACTACTAACAAGAGAGACTAGAGTCATGACTAAAACATTTAAAGGCATGCAAAAATGTATGACCTGTGTGCATCTATCAACAAAAAAAGAGGGGGGGGACCAAGAGCCATTAATGGTCCAGTGTCCATGCTCCATATGTAATACGTTTAAACCAAAAAGAGGACACTGTTCCTGAGGCGGGGTGCAAAAAGTCACCCGGGCGCCTTTAAAAAGAGAAGGAGAGAGAGACAGAATCCTAGGTTGAACGGACCCACTGGTAAGGGGAAAGAACAAGTCTTATCTCCTGTTGCCCTCACACACCCGAAAGGTGTCATGCTTCATCATCGGGTGTTTGCTCCTTGTCGGGCCGGCGCTGCAATGCCCTATGGGTCCCCCGAAGGGTCACTTAATCGGAGATCTTTTAATATCGCCGGATGGTGCATGCGGATGTGTGGGGTGTGGGTCCTTTGTGGGAATTAAAAAGGTGCGTGCATGGTGGTTAAAACTGACAGGGAAATCTCAAAAAGAGATGTTAGATGTAGCAAAACCCTTGGCAGAATAAAAAACCATGAATATGGTGTAGTCCCAGTAGGCACACTGTGCCCAGGTATAATAGGTCAACATGTTTCGCGCCTATGTTGCCAGAAAGGTCGTTGGCGCTTCTTCAGGACCAGGATAATAGAAGTGTAATGAAGTGCACGTGAATCAAAAGATTAAAAAGTAAGTACCCACAATGCATATCAGGGCGGGCCAATAAGCTGCTCCTGACGGGACCTAGGAAGGAAAACAAACAGAAAATGTGCATTAGACTAGCTTAATGCAACATAGGGTGCCACAACTGTGTGCACTTCAAACCACAAAGACAAAGTAAAAGACATACGAGACAAATAGAAAAGTAATGGTCTCCTCAGTGATTGATGGACAGGTGAGGGATCCCAAAAATGTCTGACAGGACACAGGTGGCGCTAGGCAAGTTGACCGTAGCGTATGAGGCCCCACCAGAGGCCACTGAGAGGCCCACTAGATACACTGTGCCACATTATGCGGGAAGACAGGGTAGATGTTTTCCACGAAACCTGCCAAACTTAATAAGTAATAGGTATGTTGGTCCCCCTTCAAGATAGTGTCAGGGGGCCTAGATGTCAAAAGGGTGCGATGCCTCCATTGTCGCAGTACATTCAAACACAATAAATGTCACATACAAGTGCCCATATTAACAAATCCCAAAACTCCCAAATAAAGTCTGCAACTCTCAAGGAGTCCTTACCTCCCACTGTGAGGAGAGTTGCTCCAATAGCTGAAAGGGATTGGATGAAAGGGATTGGATGCCCGCACATAACCGGGCTGGTGAAGGAAACATTGTAAAGACAGGCGTGAGCAGACAGATACCAATAGCTATCATCATCCTAAGAGATAGCTGTACGGTTTCCTCGTCCCTCCCAAACCCGCATTCCTTACTCACAAATATTCTCGAATGCCAGGTCATACGCATCTCACCCGTCCAGCCGCCTGCCGATGATGGATTGGCAGCGGCGAGGCAGGGGCTAAATATAGTCAAAACTCAATAGAGCCTGGGCGGTTTCTCTTTCCGGGATGCGCTGTGATGCTGGTAAGGTGTGCACATGCGTTAATGCAGGCCTACAGCGCGCATGCGCACAAGTGGATGACTACTCCCCTGCGCATGAGCGTACCGGGTGGGAACTAGCTGTCATGACAGCTATTGATGTAAACTGAACATACGCCGAGTGTGCGTATGCTAAACTGCACCAACTGAGTGTGCAGGTATACAAACGTTAATCTTAATGTCATAAAGTCTAGGTCCCCTCTATTACCTTAATCGTCCTATGAAAAAATAATGCCAAATGTAGGTAAAACGGGGCAGACTCAGTAATGGTGTCGACACGAATGTATTAAATACCATAAGCCAAAGAGTATGCAGTAATGTATGAACACTCAGTCCTGTCTAGAGTTTGGAAATTAAGAGGGTGGGAGGAGAGACTCTCCCATCGAGTGTGTGTCAAAGTGAAGTCCCTCGTGATCACCCATAAACGGAGTAAAATATGTCTCAAATGTGAGAAAAAGGAAAGAGAAAAAGGAAAAAAGAAGGGATAGGAAAGAAATACGGTCCCTCGGCTGAACCGCCGTACTACTACTCTATCAACAAAAAAGAGGGGGGGGGACCAAGAGCCATTAATGGCCCAGTGTCCATGCTCCATATGTAATACATTTTAACCAAAAAGAGGACACTGTTCCTGAGGCGGGGTGCAAAAAGTCACCCGGGCGCCTTTAAAAAGAGAAGGAGAGAGAGAGACAGAATCCTAGGTTGAACGGACCCACTGGTAAGGGGAAAGAACAAGTCTTATCTCCTGTTGCCCTCACACACCCCGAAAGGTGTCATGCTTCATCATCGGGCGTTTGCTCCTCGTCGGGCCGGCGCTGCAATGCCCTACGGGTCCCCCGAAGGGTCACTTAATCGGAGATCTTTTAATATCGCCGGATGGTGCATGCGGATGTGTGGGGTGTGGGAATTAAAAAGGTGCGTGCATGGTGGTTAAAACTGACAGGGTAATCTCAAAAAGAGATGTTAGATGTAGCAAAACCCTTGGCAGAATAAAAAACCATGAATATGGTGTAGTCCCAGTAGGCACACTGTGCCCAGGTATAATAGGTCAACATGTTTCCCGCCTATGTTGCCAGAAAGGTCGTTGGCACTTCTTCAGGACCAGGATAATAGAAGTGTAATGAAGTGCACGTGAATCAAAAAATTAAAAAGTAAGTACCCACAATGCATATCAGGGCGGGCCAATAAGCTGCTCCTGACAGGACCTAGGAAGGAAAACAAACAGAAAATGTGCATTAGACTAGCTTAATGCAACATAGGGTGCCACAACTGTGTGCACCTCAAACCACAAAGACAAACTAAAAGACATACGAGACAAATAGAAAAGTAATGGTCTCCTCAGTGATCAAATGGACAGGTGAGGGATCCCAAAAATGTCTGACAAGACACAGGTGGCGCTAGGCAAGTTGACCGTAGCGTATGAGGCCCCGCCAGAGGCCACTGAGAGGCCCACTAGATACACTGTGCCACATTATGCGGGAAGACAGGGTAGATGTTTTCCACGAAACCAGCCAAACTTAATAAGTAATAGGTATGTTGGTCCCCCTTCAAGATAGTGTCAGGGGGCCTAGATGTCAAAAGGGTGCGATGCCACCATTGTCGCAGTACATTCAAACACAATAAATGTCACATACAAGTGCCCATATTAACAAATCCCAAAACTCCCAAATAAAGTCCGCAACTCTCAAGGAGTCCTTACCTCCCACTGTGAGGAGAGTTGCTCCAATAGCTGAAAGGGATTGGATGCCCGCACATAACCGGGCTGGTGAAGGAAACATTGTAAAGACAGGCGTGAGCAGACAGATACCAATAGCTATTGATGGAGCAGGGTAAATGTAAAAATGTTAACCTCCTAATATTTTCGTACAATATTAATAAAAATGTTCGTTAAGTAAATAACCAACAATGTATGTTGAGGGTTAATGGTAACACGCAATTCTGTGTGCAAATTAATTGACTTATAATTGTTTACGTGGCTAACATAATATTTGCGTACTAATTAAATAATAAATGCATGATTTGTGCTTTTAAATAAAACGTGTGGTTGCAAAATAAAGCGATGGTAAGTAAGGGACAGCTTTATATGTTGCTTCTGCTAGGTAATACCTAATTGGGGTACGTAGAAAGACGGGAGGGAAATGAAAGGGTTTATATTTCTTTGTTTAATAACATTTTGTTTATCTTTGAAAATAGTGCGCTTAGGCCTGCCGAGCAGCAATATAAAATGGCCGCGAGTTACTAAAGTGCGCATGAGCGGGAGACCATGTGATAGAGGAGAGAGGCTGTGGAAAAGGGATGATCACGTGCTGATGCCGAGAGGCTAAGATGAAAGTATGGTCAAGGCTGTTGTGACCCTTCTGAGCAGATGTGTGCCAAGATGATCAGCAAGAAGCGTGAGAAGCCTGACTGAATCAATAGACGGAACTGTATTACACAAAATGTAACAGAAAAAGATACAATTTGGACTGATCGAAACGGATGAGCAAGTGCATGAACTGTGGGAAACGATGCTTGCATGGACATTCCACACGGAACTGGTTAAGACCAGGAAGTTTGATTAAAATGTATATGGACCTGAGTTTTTTGACCAATGAGAATGAATCGCGCCATGTAAGAAGAAACATTTTATGCTGTAAGCTAGAATTAGGGTATAAGAAGACCTACTCTTGGTGGGAGGGGTTAGAATCCTGGAGAATAGAATGCTGTTCGAATGCTGGGGGATGCTGCGGGAGATGCTGAAGAAGTTAGATGCTGTATATGGGAGAAGTTGCGGTTGCTGATGCTGACGAGCTGATGCTGCTGCTGTTATTTTCCTTTTCCAGTTGAGTATAAAGATGCTGCTTTAGGAGAACTTTTATTGTTAGATTTATTAGAATTATTAGGCTTTCCCCAGAGAGATAGATAGGTTGATCTATAGAGTTCTTACTATGATAACCTCATTTTTCCGTCTAATAAAAGTGCCATGCAATTTCAAACTATTCTTATATTGATGATAAATGCAATGATCTGAATAATAAGCTTAATCTCAATTTCCTGCATTCAAAACTTTATATAAACTTTATTATTCTTTAAACAAATGACTCAGTGATTTTCTTTAGCTTAATGATTAATAATGGAATGGTAAAAGAGTTCATTGTGATTGAGCTGGTCTTAATCACCATCAACTGATTCCTACTAGTTGGTCCATCGACCAATGAGCGGAATACCTTAAAAGCAAATGAGAAATATTATGTCATTATAAAAGAGGTATCCCGTCTCCTTCCAGCGAATCGTTTTTCTCCTAGGTTCATGACGGAGGAAATCCAGGGAACAAATGAGTAAGTGAATGTATATGCGGTGTTATGGGCCCCACCGTCATATGGATATAGTGTGTGTGTTAGAGAAATAATTGCACCTGGATGACCAAAGCATAATAGGAGAATTATTTTTAATGTTAGCGCTGGATCAGATTTCTTGGTAGCAGAGTTATGGTTATTATAGATTAGTTTGGTGATTATTGATTATTGATAAGTTTATGTCTAACACTTTTTGTTGAGTCGCGTTATGTTATATGTAAGTTTTCACGCTTCCGGGAAGTAGGAAGTGGAACACGTGTGGCAAGAGAAGTCCTATGGAATGTTACACTGTCTGAGTTCATTTTTGGTAATAACACAGGTTGTGTTATATTAGGGACATTTTTGCGTATAAAAGGTGTGTAAGTGAAATAGTGATCGGTTTTCTTGTGAAACTCTGGCCTTAATTCTCAGGAGCAGTATAGTCTCCACATGTGTTTTATCCCCAGAGAAACGGGTTTACTGATTGCTTGAAAGAAGGGTAAGGTAGAGGGAAGTGCTACTTTATCGGCGAAACTGAAAATTCTGTGGTAGGGTAGAGGTAAGCGCTGCCTACTGGAAAATACAGAATTCTTGTGTGAATGGTCAAAGCTATCTTTTCGGTTTAGCGAATCAGACAATGGAAATGTGGATAAAATGTTGTAACTAACAAAAATTGTTGAAAAAGAAATTGCCGATAAATTTTGTAAAGGAGGGGTCAAGAGCAAAAGTGACGTAGACAAAAGCCGCGCTGGGATTGGACAGTGCGATAGTCACATGAGAACAGGAGCAGGACTGACGTAGACAAAAGCCGTGCTGGGATTGGTCAGTGTGCCGTAGACAGAAATCGTTGTGATTGGAGTGTTGGTGTGAGTCACGCTAGTATTGGTTGAAATAACGCATAAGGAACAGTATTGAATTGCGGTTTGTTTAAGGAGAAAAAGGTTGTAAATCATGTCGTACTATGAGTATGGAAAAGAGAAAACGTCTTGGATGTCGAAAATTAAGAACTTCTTTAAGAAGGACAAAAAGGTAGTGACTAGAGAGGGACAAATAATTCCTCCGCCAAAATCACCAGCTTCACATATGATGCTGAAATATGGATATCATACATGCATATGGTTAGAAAATTGGACAAAATACACCAAGAACGGTGGAGCATTGGCTTTTCCTGAGAATGGTTCATTTAATGTAGCTGTACTACGGAACTTGAGAGAAAAGATGGTAATGTTAGAACCTAGACCTAGACCGACACAGTTTGAAGCTTTAACGGAATGGGAAGATGAGATGTATGAGCGAGAGAGATCCAGAGGATTAAAGAATCATGAGTTTTTGCCTGGAAGGTTGTGGGGAATAAATCATGAGGACAGAGTAAAGCGTTGGAGATACGCTAACATGGCAGGAGGTTTGTTTCCAGCTTTTGCGGTTGAGGAAGAAGCAAAGAGAAAGTGTACCGAGAAAAAGAAACATGTAGTGGTAGAAAAGTATGTGTATGGTGGTAGTGAAACAGATGACGAATTGCTGGAAGATATTTTAAACAGAAACCCACCTCCATATCAACAGACTTCTGCGGTGGTGACACCTAATGCACCGCCAATGGAAACTGGGAGGAATAAAAACCCGAACGAAGAAATGAAATAAATAGGTCACAAGAAACATTTAAAAATTCACAAAATGAAGAGACAGAAAGTGACAATGCAATTGAATTAGCAAAAACGACAAAAGAATTGACTGAGAAAATAAGAGAATTGACAAAGAATATGGAAGCTGTAACGGTACCAGTAACGATAGGTCCAGTAATGCCAATTTTTGAGAATCAGAAAATTAATGAACATTCCTTAGTGATTCCTATGAATTCACATTTGCAAAGAAAAAGAGAAGGGATGGAACTGAATAATGAAAGTGCACACAATTTGGCTAGTACGTGTAGACCAAGTCCACCTACAAATTTGACGATAAATGAGAATGAGATTAGGAGAATGCCTATGGTGACAGAGTCTGCATCAGGAACACCAGAAAGAAGCAGTGATTGGATAGAATTAAATAGTACGCCTGTAGGTCCGACTCCAGAAGAGTTAAATGAATGGATGAAAGCGCTAAAAGCAAAAGAACCAGAAGAAAAACCATTAGATGTAATTAGGTTGAAAATAGACATGGAAGAGTTGATTTTGGGAACAATTGGAACAGAAAAACTAAAAAATTATCAGGATGATGAGATTATGTTTTTGTGCAAAAGTCTTACTTGGAGAGCTAGAAATTTACATGACAAATTGGAAGAGATCGCAAGTGAACTAGGAGTAGAATTTGTGAAAGTAAGGACGTTGCAGAAACCGTACAGAGTAGATTTTTGTGAGAAAGACATAGAGAATTTGAACACATCAGGAAGACTGACCCAAATAAAAGAGTTGATTGTATTATTGAGAAAATGGGGTGATGTGGATAGATGGAGAAATAGATGGACAAAGAGGAATGAGAAAACAACAGATAAAGCATCTTTAGCTTTTGCAGTGACAGATAGGGAACCAGTTACTAGGGAATACCCGATGAGAGAAACACCAGGTGGTAGTTATGTGCATGTTCCGTGGACCAGACAGGATATACTGTCATTTACAAATGACTTCCCAAAATTGAGAGAGAAACCAGTAGAATGGTACAGACAAGTGGAGAGATTTGTTAAGGTGTCAAAAGTGCTGTGGATAGATCTAGATGGATTGTTTGATATAGTAGTGCCAGCTGATTTGTGGACAGAATGTAAGATTACCATTGATTGGCCAACTGTAGAATATCCAAGGGATGCTAAAACAGGAGCGCCAGGTCCAGAAGTGATGAGGAAGTATGATCAAGTAGTTACCTTTTTGAAGAATAAAATTCCACCAAAAGAAACAGATTGGGTAAAAATAGACAGAACAACACAGGAAAGCAAAGAGTCAGTACACGCGTACTATGAGAGATTGTTGTTGGTTTTCAAACAGTATAGTGGTTATGAGACACTAAGTGAGAAGGACATGAGTCATTTTGTATATAGGTTTGTGTATGGATTAACACCAGAGATAAGTGAAAGGATTAAGCACCACTTGATAGGATGGCAGAATAGCACAGTGGATGAAGTTTTGAGATATGCTAAGTATTGCAGTGATGAAATTGAGAGTAAACAGCGTAAATTAAAAGAAAAAGCCATGTGGGCACAGGTGAAAGTTGCAGAGAAGCAAGAAGCTCAATTGAATAATACTAGCAGTGAAACCGGACAGTTTAAATCCTGACCTAATATAGGTAAAGGGAAAGGACAAATGAGCATAGATGAAGCAAAGAAAAAGTGGCCATGCCACAACTGCGGAAAGCTAGGACATTGGAGAAACGAGTGTAAATTTCCTCCAAGACCTAATGTGGAAAATCAATCATTAAATTCACAGGTGCAGAGTGAGGTAGTTACTCAACAAGGTCAGGTGCCACAACCACCACTTCCCAAGAGTGTTAACCAACAGAAATACAGTGCAGAAACAGGATTCTACGGAGGAGAACAGGTAAAACAGTTGTCGCGTGCAGCTGAAATTTCTCAATATTGGTTACGACAGGATGAGGATGAAACGGATGAAAGTTCATGACGGTGCCTAAGAGAGAGGGAAGAGTGCGTGCTTGGCGCAACTCTAGAGGTAGATCAGTCTGGTCCATTTGTGGATGGAGAAGTGAATGGTGCAAATGTAACATTCCTTGTTGACACTGGAGCTACCCGTTCTACTGTTAGGTCAGTGGAAATTCCAAATCTTCCTCTCTCAGGTGAACATATCCAAGTGGTTGGAGTTTCCAATCAGCAAATTAAAACGCCTCTTACTAGATTAGTAAAGGTAAGAATTGGTCCATTTAGTGAAATGCACCGATTTGTGGTGTATAATTGTAGTCCCGTAAACCTTTTAGGACGCGATTTATTGTGCAAAATGAACTGCACAATTTATTGTACTCCAGACGGAATTGCATTTCAGACTCCAGATGAGGATGTGCTGTATAAAATGACAATGGTGAATTTAGAACCAGAAATAAATGGTTTGTTTCCTGTATTTGATGCAGAGAAAATCCCAATTGAGTTGAAAAGAACAGTGAAAGAAGAAGTGTGGGACTTTACAGGAGAAGATGTAGGATTAATGAAAGGAGTAGATCCTGTAAAAATAACAGTAAAAGAAGGAACGAGTTACCCAAATACGCCCCAGTATAAATTAACTCCAGAAATAATTGAAGGAATAACACCAGTAATAAATAAAATGATTGAACAAGGGATTCTAAAAGAAATCATGAGCAGACCATGTAATTCGCCAATAATGGGACTGAAAAAGCCAAATGGAACATATAGAATCGTACAGGATTTAAGAAAGGTAAACAAAATTGTTGTACCTTGTTGCCCAATAGTACCGAACCCTGCTGTGATTCTATACCAGATTCCACGTGAAGCAGAATGGTACACAGTAATTGATTTATGTCATGCATTTTTCTCTATTCCATTGCATCCAGATAGCCAGCCAATATTTGCGTTTAGGTTTGGAGAGCGTATTTTGGCATGGTGCCGAATTCCTCAAGGGTACACAGAAAGTCCCTCAATCTTTAATCAGATCCTAAAGAAATCATTGGAAGATTTAAGAATGCCAGAAAAGTCAGTAATGGTTCAGTATATTGATGACATACTGGTGGCATCAAAAACAAAAGAAGCATGTGTCAATGATACAATTGCTTTGCTGAATCATTTAGCAAAAAGAGGACATAAAGTGTCCCCTTCAAAGTTGCAGTTTTGTCAACAAGAAGTCCAGTATTTAGGGCATAAAATTGAGAAAGGAGTGCGAAATGTAACAACAGAAAGAATAAAAATGATTCAAGGAATGAGAGCTCCAATGACACAAAGAGAGGTAAGAATGTTTTTGGGAATGGTTGGATATTGTCGACAATGGATAAGCGGTTTTTCACTGATTGCTAAACCATTGCAGAAACTGACAAAAAAGGATGTTAAAGATCCTTTTGAAATGAATGATGAAGAAATGAAAGCATTCAGAGAGCTGAAAAAGAAATTGTGTGAGGCTCCAGCATTGGGAATGCCTGACTATGAGAAAGATTTTGAGCTGTATTGCAGTGAAAGAGATGGATGTGCGTTTTCAGTTTTGGTGCAGAGACATGGAACTATGAAAAGACCAATTGCATATTTTTCTGCTGTTTTAGACCCTGTAGCGAAAGCGTTGCCTGGATGTTTGAAAGCGGTTGCTGCTACTTGTGTGAGTCTGGAACAGAGTGAAGGCATAGTGATGGGGTATCCATTGAGAGTGTATGTTCCCCATTCTGTGGAAATTCTTTTGACAAGAACGAAAACCCAATACATGACACATAGTCGGCTGACTAGGTATGAAAAGGTAATCTTGAGTGCAGATAATGTGACGATTGACAGATGTATGAATGGGAATCCTTCAACATCATTGCCAGATGAAGAGAATGTGATTGAAATGGATGAAGTAGATCACGATTGTCTGAATGTGCTCGAATACTGTACAAAACCAAGAGCTGACATCCGAGATGAGCCTTTGAAAGTATCAGATTATATTCTGTTTGTGGATGGCTCATGTTTGAGAACGAGTGATGGAGTTCTAAGTGCAGCATATGCAGTTTGCACAGTAGCAAGTGTATTGGAAGCATCTTGTTGAAAGGTATACGATCTGCCCAAGTTGCAGAATTAATAGCGCTGATTCAAGCATGTAAGTTGGGAAGGAATGTACGGGTTACGATTATGACTGATAGCCAGTACGGCTTTGGGGTCGTGCATGATTTTGGTCAGATTTGGTCACAAAGGGGTTTCTTGACGTCTGCAGGGACGCCCATCAGAAATGGAGATTTTGTGAAAAAGTTGCTTGAGGCGATACAGCTGCCTAAACAGATCGCGGTTGTAAAGTGCAATGCACATAAAAATGGGGAAGACTACATTACTGTTGGCAATAAATATGCTGACGAGATGGCACAGTACTGTGCGAAGAATGTGGTTTCTTTGAATAAATGTCGCGAAAGAGAGCATATTTCTTGTCCTTTGCTTTTTACTAACTCAATTGAAACATGGGATGAGGTGAGACAGTTACAAGAAGCTGCAGAGGATGAAGAAAAAGATACTTGGCTAAAAGCAGGATGTAGAAAACATGAAGAAACTGATGTATGGGTTTACAGGGATGAGAGACCAGTTATGCCTGATAGCATGATTTCTGACATGGCACAGATGTACCATGGACAAGCCCATATTGGGAGAGATTCAATGATCAGACTTTTTAGACAAACATGGTACAATCCAAAATTCAGAGCCATAGCTGAGAGTCTTTGTCAGAGATGTCTTATTTGTCAACAGTTAAATCCAGGAAGGAAGACAGTAGTGAGTCTAGGAAGAATAGGACGAGAAGGGGGTCCTTTCACTAGAATGCAAATGGATTTTATTGAAATGCCACCTTGCAGCAGATTGAGGTATGTTCTAGTGGTCGTCTGTTTGTTTTCCCGTTGGGTGGAAGCATATCCAACAAGAAGGAATGATAGTATCACAGTTGCAAAACTTTTGCTGCGAGAATTCATTCCGAGGTATGGTTTTCCAGTCACGATTGAAACGGATAGAGGAACACATTTCCAAAACGAATTAGTTAAACTGATTTGTGAAGCACTTAGTATTAAACAGAAACTGCATTGTGCATACAGACCAGAGGCTTCAGGAATAGTAGAGCAAGTGAATGGAACGATCAAAAACAGGTTAGGAAAAATGTGTCAAGCTACAGGACTCAAATGGCCAGATGCTTTGCCATTGGTTCTGATGACAATCAGAAGTATTCCGGAAAGGAAAACTGGACTCAGTCCACATGAAATAATCATGGGACGAGCAATGAGACACGCACAAGTACCTGTCAACAAGCTACTGACTATAACTGATGATCTAGTGCTGGATTATTGCAAAGGATTGGCTGATGTGGTGCGTTCTGTGTTTCATCAGGGTGGACCGGATGCGACCACTCTTGAAAGAAAACCAGCTCACGACTTGAATCCAGGAGATTGGGTTCGAATAAAAGTCCACCGGAGAAGAAACTGTTTAGTTCCTCGCTGGGACGAACCACGACAAGTGATCCTAGTGACGACCACCGCAGTCAAGTGTGCAGGAGTGAAACACTGGGTACATGCCAGCCACACCATCAGAGTTCCAGAACCTAAAGATGGACATGTGAGTCGGCATCTGGAAATATCAGATAACAGTTCAGCATCAGAAAGGGAAGAGGAAACAAACAGGGTGCCAGAACCTGAAGATCGACCTGTAAGTCGACATCTGGAAGACCCAACTACAAGTGCAACGATAGAAGAAGAAGAGGAAATAGAAGAAATAGCTGAAGTTCCAGAATTTGAAGATCGACCTGTAAGTCGACATCTGGAAATATCTGACACCAGTTCAGAATCTGATACAGAACATTCGGAAGGTGAAGAAATTCTAAAAAGAAAGTGGAATTTTGAAAGCATAAGAGAAGAAACTGAGCCAGAAGATAGTGACAGTGAGCAACCAAGTACAAGTTGTGGTATAATTCCTTCGAAGATAATATTAATAGATGAAGAAGGGAGAGTTTCAAACCAAAAGTTAGAAAAATCGGAAAAACCCCGAGGAGCAGTAGGGACAGATAGTCAAACACAAGAACAGGGAATTTTAGAAGCAGATAGAGAGACTGACACAAATTCGGAAAAACCTCGAGGAGGGACAGAAATAGGTGAACGAAGGAAGATAAGAAAAGAACCACAAGTAGAAGAAAATGAAATTATAAGTTTCAAAATAAGAGGAAATAACGAAAGAATTGAAACAGAATCTGAAGAAAGTGGAGAAGAAAGAAATGAAAAACTAGAGACACGAAAAAGAAATTGGAAAACAGAAAGAGAGGAAAAAGGAAGTGAAGCAAAAAGGCCAAGAAAAGGAGACAATTGGCCCAACGAAGTAAGAAAATTAAGATACAGAATCATAAGGTTGGATGGGAAAAGTGCTGAACAAGTGAATGAAATAACAAGTTAAAAAGAGCAAGAAAAACAAGGTGGAAAACACTTGCAGAAAACGAAAAGAATAAAGAAAGTAAATCAAAAGTATAGATCGCCTGAATGGTTGTATCGTGCTTTGACTAGTAACAAAGAAGAATTGAACACTCACGAAAACCCAGAACAAAGAAACCTGATGGGAGAAAGTGAAGTGCAACAAACCTGAAGCAACAAACCTGGAGAAATGTTAGATAGTTTTACCGGATGTGACAAAGAAAGGATTCTGAAAAAGAATTAAAAGAAAGTACCAAGCAAAGACAAAATATTGGAAGTACAGAGTGACAAGCAAGTCATTTCTGAGGTGTAGTGACACAATTTTCTAGAAAACAAATAAATAAGGTTAGAAGACAAAATGGAGAATACTAGAGATAGAAAATGTAAATGTGAGTTTTTAAGTAGATGGTGCAAGATGTGCTGTTTTTGTACAGGATTATTAATAACAGTATGGGTGGTTTTAGCAATCACTATTCCAATTAGTTTAGCTGTAGTAGAAATGTCTAATAATACTGAGAAAGAAAAAGGAGCTAACACTCAAGAGCCAGTTATTTTAAAGAGTAGTGCAGAATTACATAAGGACAAATCAATAACAGATTTTTCTAAAAATGTTTTTACTAAATTATTATATGAGTATGTAGAAACAATGGATGTAAGAGATTGCTATGTTTGTATGCAGTTGCCTGCATCTGTAGCAGAGGGTGTGACTTATCATCACCTCCCTTTGACGTATGGAATAACATGTAGTGTTTTAGCAAGTTTATTTTATAAAACAGGTAGATTAGAATATTATTACACTGATATAAATAAGATTTTTGCAAAGGTTTCTGTAGTTCCCGAGCTTAACAAAATAAAAGAGGGAAAGACGTTTGGTGAATATTTCTTAGAAGATAAAATTTTAACATTAGATAGTATAATTAGGTACAACCTTACCTGTGAGTTAAAGAAGGAAGAAAAGGTATTTTTTAGAGATGGTTGAAGAGAGAAGAGTGAAATTTCAAAGAAAAGTGATAGAAGAGACAAAAACACCTCTTTGGGCGTTTGAGGAAGACCATCATGACAAGAAAAAGACAAATGCAGCTATGACTCTGGATTGGCCCCAACAGGGAAGGTTGTGCATTAGAAGAAATAAGACAAGATATGACAATTATTTTGTGGGTTCCAGCAATTGGCATGACAATTACCAAATTTTAGGTGGATGGGGATTCAAAGGGGGAAAAGATCCAATATTTCCAGGGATTTATTATATTTGCGGACACAGGGCTTATTATAGGTTGCCGGACCATTGGTATGGGTCATGTTACTTAGGCCTGGTCTTTCCAAAGATTTTCCATGTAGATAGAAAAGAAAAAGGAACACACAAGATGATAAATACCTTTACACGTAGAAAAAGGGAAAGTTTTTCAGAAATAGTAGGTGATATTTTTGGTGCATTGATACCAGCAGTGGGAATATCTTTGAATGCATTTAGAATTCGGAAATTATCAACAGTGGTAGATCGTTTATCTACGGATACTGCTGGAGGGTTCTTGATGGTAAATACCGAGATGGTTGCCATGAGAGCTATGGTGATGCAAAATCGTCTTGCCCTTGACATTCTTTTGGCAAAAGAGGGCGGAGTCTGTGGAATTTTGAAAGTCCAACATTGTTGCACTTACATTCCAGATAAAAGCGAGAATATACAGAAGTATATAACAAATATTACAAATTTGCACAAAGAACTTGTTCCACTGGAGGTTGAAAGTGTTTGGGGAAAACTTGGTAAAGGGTTTTCTTCTATAACAAATTGGTTAACGAGAATGAGTGGATTAATAATAGGGAAAGTTATAATAATAGCAACCATGATAATAATAATAATATTAGTACTGAAGCTTGCAATAACATGTATAAAAAGAAGAAGAAGGCAGAATAAGATAGAAAAAGAAAACATGATAAACAAGGAAAGAGAGAGAGAAATGGGTGAAATAGAGTTAGAAGAAATAAAAGAGAACATGTACAAGAAAACGAAGAAACAAGTTGAAAGGGATACAGTTGTGTAAACTAACAAAAGCAAACGGATAAAAGATATATGCTGTCTGAGAAAATTGTATAACTTGGGTTTTTTGTGGTGATATTAAAAATCACCAAAGGGGGGAGTTGATGGAGCAGGGTAAATGTAAAATTTTTAACCTCCTAATATTTTCGTACAATATTAATAAAAATGTTCGTTAAGTAAATAACCAACAATGTATGTTGAGGGTTAATGGTAACACGCAATTCTGTGTGCAAATTAATTGACTTATAATTGTTTACGTGGCTAACATAACATAATATTTGCGTACTAATTAAATAATAAATGCATGATTTGTGCTTTTAAATAAAACGTGTGGTTGCAAAATAAAGCGATGGTAAGTAAGGGACAGCTTTATATGTTGCTTCTGCTAGGTAATACCTAATTGGGGTACGTAGAAAGACGGGAGGGAAATGAAAGGGTTTATATTTCTTTGTTTAATAACATTTTGTTTAACTTTGAAAATAGTGCGCTTAGGCCTGCCGAGCAGCTATATAAAATGGCCGCGAGTTACTAGAGTGCGCATGAGCGGGAGACCATGTGATAGAGGAGAGAGGCTGTGGAAAAGGGATGATCACGTGCTGATGCCGAGAGGCTAAGATGAAAGTATGGTCAAGGCTGTTGTGACCCTTCTGAGCAGATGTGTGCCAAGATGATCAGCAAGAAGCGTGAGAAGCCTGACTGAATCAATAGACGGAACTGTATTACACAAAATGTAACAGAAAAAGATACAATTTGGACTGATCGAAACGGATGAGCAAGTGCATGAACTGTGGGAAACGATGCTTGCATGGACAATCCACACGGAACTGGTTAAGACCAGGAAGTTTGATTAAAATGTATATGGACCTGAGTTTTTTGACCAATGAGAATAAATCGCGCCATGTAAGAAGAAACATTTTATGCTGTAAGCTAGAATTAGGGTATAAGAAGACCTACTCTTGGTGGGAGGGGTTAGAATGCTGGAGAATAGAATGCTGTTCGAATGCTGCGGGATGCTGCGGGAGATGCTGAAGAAGTTAGATGCTGTATATGGGAGAAGTTGCGGTTGCTGATGCTGACGAGCTGATGCTGCTGCTGTTATTTTCCTTTTCCAGTTGAGTATAAAGATGCTGCTTTAGGAGAACTTTTATTGTTAGATTTATTAGAATTATTAGGCTTTCCCCAGAGAGATAGATAGGTTGATCTATAGAGTTCTTACTATGATAACCTCATTTTTCCGTCTAATAAAAGTGCCATGCAATTTCAAACTATTCTTATATTGATGATAAATGCAATGATCTGAATAATAAGCTTAATCTCAATTTCCTGCATTCAAAACTTTATATAAACTTTATTATTCTTTAAACAAATGACTCAGTGATTTTCTTTAGCTTAATGATTAATAATGGAATGGTAAAAGAGTTCATTGTGATTGAGCTGGTCTTAATCACCATCAACTGATTCCTACTAGTTGGTCCATCGACCAATGAGCGGAATACCTTAAAAGCAAATGAGAAATATTATGTCATTATAAAAGAGGTATCCCGTCTCCTTCCAGCGAATCGTTTTTCTCCTAGGTTCATGACGGAGGAAATCCAGGGAACAAATGAGTAAGTGAATGTATATGTGGTGTTATGGGCCCCACCGTCATATGGATATAGTGTGTGTGTTAGAGAAATAATTGCACCTGGATGACCAAAGCATAATAGGAGAATTATTTTTATTGTTAGCGCTGGATCACTATCATCATCCTAAGAGATAGCTGTACGGTTTCTTCGTCCCTCCCAAACCCGCATTCCTTACTCACAAATATTTAGCCCCTGCCTCGCCGCTGCCAATCCATCATCGGCAGGCGGCTGGACGGGTGAGATGCGTATGACCTGGCATTCGAGAATATTTGTGAGTAAGGAATGCGGGTTTGGGAGGGACGAGGAAACCGTACAGCTATCTCTTAGGATGATGATAGCTATTGGTATCTGTCTGCTCACGCCTGACTTTACAATGTTTCCTTCACCAGCCCGGTTATGTGCGGGCAGCCAATCCCTTTCATCCAATCCCTTTCAGCTATTGGAGCAACTCTCCTCACAGTGGGAGGTAAGGACTCCTTGAAAGTTGCGGACTTTATTTGGGAGTTTTGGGATTTGTTAATATGGGCACTTGTATGTGACATTTATTGTGTTTGAATGTACTGCGACAATGGAGGCATCGCACCCTTTTGACATCTAGGCCCCCTGACACTATCTTGAAGGGGGACCAACATACCTATTACTTATTAAGTTTGGCTGGTTTTGTGGAAAACATCTACCCTGTCTTCCCACATAATGTGGCACAGTGTATCTAGTGGGCCTCTCAGTGGCCTCTGGCGGGGCCTCATACGCTACGGTCAACTTGCCTAGCGCCACCTGTGTCTTGTCAGACATTTTTGGGATCCCTCACCTGTCCATCGATCACTGAGGAGACCATTACTTTTCTATTTGTCTCGTATGTCTTTTACTTTGTCTTTGTGGTTTGAGGTGCACACAGTTGTGGCACCCTATGTTGCATTAAGCTAGTCTAATGCACATTTTCTGTTTGTTTTCCTTCCTAGGTCCCGTCAGGAGCAGCTTATTGGCCCGCCCTGATATGCATTGTGGGTACTTACTTTTTAATTTTTTGATTCACGTGCACTTCATTACACTTCTATTATCCTGGTCCTGAAGAAGCGCCAACGACCTTTCTGGCAACATAGGCGCGAAACATGTTGACCTATTATACCTGGGCACAGTGTGCCTACTGGGACTACACCATATTCATGGTTTTTTATTCTGCCAAGGGTTTTGCTACATCTAACATCTCTTTTTGAGATTTCCCTGTCAGTTTTAACCATCATGCACGCACCTTTTTAATTCCCACACAGGACCCACACCCCACACATCCGCATGCACCATCCGGCGATATTAAAAGATCTCCGATTAAGTGACCCTTCGGGGGACCCGTAGGGCATTGCAGCGCCGGCCCGACGAGGAGCAAACGCCCGCTGATGAAGCATGACACCTTTCGGGGTGTGTGAGGGCAACAGGAGGTAAGACTTGTTCTTTCCCCTTACCAGTGGGTCCGTTCAACCTAGGATTCTGTCTCTCTCTCTCCTTCTCTTTTGAAAGGCGCCCGGGAGACTTTTTGCACCCCGCCTCAGGAACAGTGTCCTCTTTTTGAACTGTGTCCATTGCAATAATGTTATAGTTGGAGATTGTTTTATTCATCCCACTAAGGGCAACAAAATCAAATTAAGACACTCAAGTACTTGTGACACTTCCAATATCATCTACGCATTAAAATGCCCCTGTGGGAAGATTTATGTGGGAAGAACAGAAAGAAAAGTGAAATTGCGTATAGGAGAACATAAAAGTAACATACGCAATAAAAATGAGAGATCGACTGTTGCAACACACTGGATGGAAGCTAGGCATAATATAGCGCAACTACGCTTCACTATATTAGAGGCGCAAAAACCAAAACAGGATATGGACCCTCAAAAAGCGCTAGCGAGATCTGAATTTTACTGGACTCAAAAATTGCAATCACTACAGCCTTTAGGGATGAATGATAGAATTGAATTTAATTGTTTCTTGTAATTTAGACTGAAGATATTTTGAATGATTATTAATGGCAGCTTTTTCCAACAGTATGAATTTTTTTCGTTGTTTCAATTTATGTCTGTGTTTATGGTAGATCATGTAACTAGAAGTTTTTAAGTGCACTTTTTTTCAAATTTTTACTTTATTGCACACACAGTTTTAGAACATTAAGACACTGTCTCTTTAATGCGTCAGTAGGACGTATAAATGGGTACGTTTCACCGCGTCATAGACGTTCGTGCGGAGTTAGAAAACACGAGGAAGACACCCGGTAAGAACGCGAGCACCTTGCTTTACTGCAAGTTAAATCCCAAGCGCGTAGTGCACCTAACGTTTTAGCGGAGTTAGAAAAACACCCGGTAACTTTGTATGCACCCCGCATTGTTTTGTAGGTTTACACCACAAGCACGTAGTGCTTCTATATCTCGGCCGGATTTTTTTCCGAGTCCGGTGGAAAGTTAGTGTACCTTTGAGCTATGCCACGCCATCATCAGAACTCGCTCATTGATACAGCTGCCTTTCACGTCACCAACTTTTACCACACGGATATCACGGCTCGTTCTTCTTTTTTCTTCTATCCAACATCTACTAGTGTTAATATTGACTAGAGTAACTGCATGTCAGCATTTCTTTTGGAAAGAATGGTTTCTGGCTTCTTTAATCTACTAGAGTGACACTTTCACTTGATTTCGTACTTAATATACTATTTTATTTTATTTTATGGTTGTACATTTGCGTTAGATTGCTATTTCAGTGTTATGGACTGTAAGTTGAACTGCCTTCTGTTTCCTTTATATTATAGCATTGTAATGAAGGACACCTGATGAAGGGTCGCGGTCTGGCCCGAAATGCATTGGGTTTTGAAAAATGTAATGGAGTAACACATTCTACGAATACAATACTTGATGATTGCATTGGATGAATTTGCATGGTGTTTAATGCATTTGAATGACCAATAAATCATTGAACTAATGGTCTAAACTTGCCTTAAGAGTGGAAATTTTGGAAATTGCAAATCTAAACCAGTGGATAGCATTCACATGCTAATGAAATTGTGCTCCCACCAGCAAGAAGGGTTGTCCCCTCTTGCACACTTGTCTGGACTTAGATGGGTACACCAGTAGCCAATTGAGAAAGTACCAAAGTACTTACCATTGTCAAATTTTGGGAGAGAGCACAGTGACTGGGGTCCCGATTAGCAGGATCCCAGCCAGACTAGTTAGAAAACAGTATAACACCAGCAAAAAGTGGGGGTAACCATGAAAGCTGATCTTACTTTCCTGCAGAGCCCCTTTGGCCCGCTTCTTTGTAGAGGTTCAGTAGCTGTGGGGCTAAGATATCCCTGTATCTGGCATAAAATTCGGAAGGGTAGCATCCGGGCGGGGCGTCTTACCGCGTGTCATCACCAAGATAGCCTCACCGATCTCCTCAAGCGTGACGGGCTGATCCAAGTCCCTCCGCTCCACGGCAGAAAGAGGGGGTAGAGGCAGCTTGTTGAGCAGCGGGGAGACCTGCTCGGCCTCGGGACGTGGGACCGCTATGTACAATTTAGAGTAGTAGTCCACAAACACTTTGGCAATAGCCGGGGACGAGCAATGTAATTGTCCTCGGTGGTCCGCCACCTCGGGAATAACTCAACCGGCCAGAGGGCGGGATGCCAACCAATAAAGTAATTTACTGTTTTTATCTCCCCAGCTGTATACGCAAGTGGTGGAGGTGACAGATCTTTTTCACAACCTCAAGTGAGTGAGCTTTAATCTCTTCCCAAATCAGGGCCAACTCCCTATCAACAGTCTTGTGCTGACCATCAAAGAGCCGCCTCTCCAGGCGAAGGGCCTGTGCTTCAAGCTGCGAAACGCAATGGTATTGTGCCCATTTTTTAGCCCTTAAGAGAGTCTTAGCATACCCACGGACAGTAGCCTTACAGGCCGCCCAAAGAGTACCCACTGATTGTACCGTCCCTATATTAGTAGTGAAGCAGGCAGCAATTTCATTCTGCAAATCCTGAGTATATTGTGTGTCTTGAAGATACCAGGCATTGAGGCGTCACAAGGGGCAGCGGGCAGAATCAGATGCCCCACCTGAAGTAGTGTGTTTGGAGACCCCACGCGAAAGAATCTGCACCTGAGATACCGATAAAACATTAGCGGCCGGCATAAGGATGCTCATGTGTATGGTGCGCAGCGGATGTGTGTTTATATATATTGCCTATGACGAGGAGTCCATACCCTCCACACATCACACAAACCCAGGGAGACCACCCATCTATGAAGTGAGCTTACTCTCTTACTCCGAACATCGGAGGGAGGTCCAGTGGAATCCACCGTGGGGTCCAGGACCACATTAAAGTCTCCCCCCTTGGATGGTAAAACCTGGTGGCAGCTGGGAAATGACACTAAGGAGTGCAGCCAGAAAGGAGTCTATTGATGTGGGGGGACATAAAGACAGAGAATGTTGAATGGGTGGCCTTCTGCCGAACCCGCAAGGGCAACATAGTGACCCTGAGGATCCACCCAAGTATGAGTGAAGACCAGGGGGAATGTACGGCGCAGTAGGATCGCCACCCAAAGGGACCCCTGCTCATAGCCTGCATGATAGACCCTGTCGAACTCGTACCAGACCAGAAATGGAAAGCGTGTCCCCATTAAGTGTGTCTCTTGCACCATTGTAAAGGAAGGAAGAAATCGATGAGCATAGCGCAGAACCGCTAAGCGTTTGATCTGATCCAACAGACCGTTTACATTCCATGACAGAATCACAGATGGACCCACAGGAAGGTTGAAAATGATTAAGGGACAGGACCAAAGGCCCTGCCGGCGGCACAAAGGGAACCTGAATAAAGGCGTAGGGCTTGTGCAGCTGGATACCATGAGACCGTAGTGAAATGGGTGGTGCTAGGACTGTGTGATAACCTAAAAGGAAAGAAGGTCAAAACACAAAGCATAAAAAACCTCAATAACACAGTGATGAGACAACTACATCCCCAAAGCCCCATACTTCCCCCCAGAAGCATTTGTCACCCCAAAATGTCTCCCCAATTTAGAACCAGTTCGTCATAGATAGGTGTGGAGTGGTGGACCCCTTCTGAAAGACGGATGAAGACTGTTCGATGTCTGCCGCCAATTGAGTGTCCGTGAGCTACTTAAGGAAATAAGGTCCTCAGCAGGATTGGGTCACGAGTCTGTATATGCTTCACACATATGGTTTCTCAAGTCCCCGGGGGCATGCGCCACTCTGCCACTGTGTGGTGTATCAACTCCGGATCCAGAAATCCAAGGCCCCATCCCGCCTCTCATCAGATGGGAGAAGGCATACAACTCAATCTCTCTTCAGCACGGGGTGAAGCATGAAGGTCTCCCTCACCCTCTGTAGGAGAGTTCGACTGCTGCAGCGGATATGGCACAAAGGAGCCAGAGCCAGGCGAGAGAGAGAGAGATGCAGTCTGCGCGTTGAGCCTCCTGAGGCAAGACCCAGTGCAAGCGCGCCGTCCGCATCTGCCCACATTCAAGCCAACCCAGGGCATCCGGGCGACAGACGGAGAAGGAGAGCGGACGGGCGGCAGATCTGCTTCTCCTCCGTCAGCCATTCCCATACCGATTCAGGGGATTCAAAAATATAGGTTTTCTCTTCATGGATCACTTTGAGGTGTGCTGGGAATAGGAGAACATAGGACAGATGTAGGATCCAAAGTTTCTGCTTGACAGAGTCATAAGATCTGCGGCTGGCCTGGACCTCTCGGGAATAATCTGGAAAGATCAAAATCTTTGAGTTCTGATAGCAGAGGTCAGGGTGTGCACGAGCTTCATGCAGAATTAAATCTCTATCTTTAAAGTTGAAGAATCTCGCTATCTTAGAGCGGTTCGGGCGCCTGGGGGAGGTCTTGGGGTTTGTGCTCTGTGGGTGAGCTCCACCCCAAACCAGGATGACAGTTTATCAGCCAGCATCCAAGATTTGAGTCCTCTAGAAATTCTGCTGGTTTGCTAGTCTCTGCATCTTCCGGGAAAGCCCACAAAGTGCAAGTTATTCCGTCTTGAGCGATTTTCTGCATCCTCGGCCTGGTGGTGCAGTCCGTTCGAACGAGTGAGAAGGCGAGCGACCTTAGTCTTAAGATCAGCGACCTCATCTTCCACCATTGAGAGATGCCCTTCAGCCTCAATGATGCGGCTAGTCACATTCCGGAGATCCTGGTGGAGGAGCGCCGCGTCCACACGCACCTCCTCTATTTTAGTTTCGACAGCTGTTTGCGAGGAATGGATGGCCTGCAAAATTTTGGCAAGATCACCTCCTGCTGGGATGGTATTGTCTGAGGCATCCCTCCCCATCGCCCCAGCCAGGGTGGTAAACTGGTCGATGTGTGGCTGGGAGAGGTGGGTCCTTGCAGCCCTGTCCTTTCCCAAGTCTGCTGCGCTGCTGGTGAAGTAGCCAAGAGGGGTCCCTAGCCTGCTTGCCACTGTCAGCGGCAGCACGAGCAGTCAGGCCCTGAGCGGTCCTCCCCAGGGATGTGACAAGGGTCCAGCAATCGTCTAGCAAAACACTACGTGTGGCCAAGGGTGAGTGTTGCCCAAGCCCACGTCCAACTGGGCGCAGGATCAGAGGACGTCGACGAGAGAGAGACGGGACCCAGCGTTCATAATATTGCCATCACAGAGGGACGTGAGGAAGAGGTAAATGGCAGGGTCCTCCTCAGCATGCTCAGGTGCATATCCCTGGGAGGCATCAGGCACTACACACACAGTTCAGGGGGCCCGTCCACTCAGCCACACCCACGCCGCAGGGGGGGGTGCAAATCAAGTCTCAGAAGTTGTCCCCCAGCCCTGGTCATACTCCTCACCCCCTCTCCACCACAGGTTCCAGTGGAAGATCCCGGAAGTCGTGGGCGCACAGGTGGAGCCGCGAGCCGCCCACCCCGAGGCCCCAGCGCGGGACTACAGGCAGGCCCCAACGGCATCCAAAGGCCCAGTCCTTGGGCAACCCAGGTCAACTGAGAGGGCGAGCAGGGCTGTGCCACTTTGGGTCAAGGTGAAGAATATGAGGGCACTCCCAAACAAGCAGGCCCCGAAGGGATCCCCCACCAAGCGCTGGGCAGAAAAACCAAGGCACACCGACCTGGTCCAGGGGGCGGTCCACACGCCGGGAATCAGGGGCGTATTCCAAACTCTCTGACGCCCTCCTCACCAGCGTCAGAGTATCTCCTAAAGGTCCTGCGGCCCACTCCAGAAAGTGTCGAGTGGGCTCCACCATCTGTCAGAGCCCGGAGCAGCAGCTGATCCAGGAATGGGGTGAGCCAGATTAGGTCACCAGGAGGGCCCACAGACCGTCCAAGGAGCCGGGCATACCTTACGCCAGATAGCATCTCGAATCATCAAAGACCCCAGGCGGGCCCGGGGGCAGACCGCAGGTCCGGGGACCCCGCAGCAAGAACAAATCAGAGGCCACGCCAGCCCCGCAGCTCAGCTCCGAGGTCGGGAATGAGGATCCTGCAGCAGTCGGGCACCCCCTGGACCGTTCAGGGGGGCGTAGCATGTGAATCAGGGGAACCCCTCCGTGCGTCAAACACAGGCTCCACCAGCATTGGGTCCCCAGCACCGATCATAAGGGATTGGTCTGATCGCCCACGCCTCCGGACTGACACTGTGTTGGGTCTCCCGAGGCGGGTGGGCCAAAACAAATATGACGAGCAATCGTCATCCACCATTCTACCCCGCCGCCACAAAGCTTCAAGCGGTGGCGGGGGAGGCCGGAAACAAGCCGCTCGCCTCTTAACTAGCACTTCCGGAGGTCCGATCCCTGCACTGTGCCGCCATCCTGGGTGCCCCCCCGGGAGACAGTCACATGGGCCCCAGCCGTCTCAGTGCTTACACTGGCCCTTCACTCCGCAACCAGCAAGGTGCGATGACCCCGGTGAGTGTGTTGCTGGCTCAGAAACGGCAACACATCGCCACGGATGACGGAGGGGTCTGGAGCACTCTTAGAGTGCGACCGCCATCTTGGCGCCCCAAGCCACGCCCCTCTGGTGGTCTACTTTTACTAGGACAACGTACTGATTTTTAGGGAGACGAAAGCTACTCATGATGAAAGGCTGCGTCTAATTCTCAAAAAGTTTATGGAATATGGGCTGACAGTAAAAAGGGAGAAATGTAGGATTAAGTGTGCAGAGATCAATTATTTGGAACATTCGTTTTTCTCTCAAGGCGTAAAGCCAAAGAAAGAACTTTTGAACACTATTTTGAACTTGGCTTCACCCAAGAACAAGGATGAACTGAAATCATTCTTGGGAATGGTGGAGTGACCTCTGGTTCAAGGCCAGCACTCTTCCCAGCAGCTCCGCCTTCCAGCCGGACCGCTCCAGCACAGAGCCCTCTCCTGAGCAGGGTTCGAGCCGGCAGCCCGTCCCTGCGCCGCAAGTCTCACCTTGCCTGCAGTTCGTCCATTTTTAGGGTATTTTCCCCTTGTGTCCTCATTGTTGCTCCTCATTATTTTGCCGCTGTATTTTACTTTATTTACTGTGTGTGTTTGTTTTCCCCACGTTCCCCGCGTCACCTGGTCAGTTTCTTCCCGCCGCTGCTGCCCCTGCGGCTCCGCCCCCCGATCCAGCCCGCTCCCGCCTCCCCACCTCTTCTCCCGCCCCCCTCCCCTACATATGGCGACCGCTGCGGGGGAGCGCGCGTGAAACCTTGACCTCTGGTTCAAGGCCAGCACTCTCCCCAGCAGCTCCGCCTTCCAGCCGGACCGCTCCAGCACAGAGCCCTCTCCTGAGCAGGGTTCGAGCCGGCAGCCCGTCCCTGCGCGGCAAGTCTCACCTTGCCTGCAGTTCGTCCGTTTTTACGGTATTTTCCCCTTGTGTCCTCATTGTTGCTCCTCACTGTTTTGCCGCTGTATTTTACTTATTTACTGTGTGTGTTTGTTTTCCCCGCGTCACCTGGTCAGTTTCTTCCCGCCGCTGCTGCCCCTGCGGCCCCGCCCCCCGATGCAGCCCGCTCCCGCCTCCCCACCTCTGCTCCCGCCCCCCTCCCCTACATATGGCAACCGCTGCGCTGTCGCACAGCGGACACGCGCAGCGGGTGCGCCGCTGGCGTGCCTAAGGCAAGCCCGTTTGCGACCAGCGCCAGGAACCCTGGTTCTCCTAGACCCCACCGCTACGACTCAACCACCCTCCACGCACTCAATCCCGGAAGACACACCGACTGCGCAATATCCTCGCCGAACTCCACCCATGGGCAGTTCTCGTGCAGACCCTACCGCAGATCCTTCACCATCGACAAAGCTCCCAAGACCACCGAAGGCCCGCCTGATGCACGCACCACCGAAACCCTGACTTGCATCCTTCTCAACGTGCGCTCCCTGCACCGACACGCCGTAGAAATCTGGGACCTGATCGACACCCTCTCGCCCGACGTCGCCTTCCTTACCGAAACCTGGACCAACGCCACCTCCGGCCCCAACATTGCCACTGCCATCCCCGACGGCTACAAGATCCAGAGAAAGGACCGCCCGCACCTCCCAGGAGGAGGACTCGCCATTGCACACAAAACCCCCCTCCGACTCTCCACATCCAGCACGAGTGACCCCACTCCAACATAGAACACCTCCACACCACGCTACGTGGCACCCTCATCTACAGACCGCCAGGACCTCACACCCAGCCCGCAACTACCATCGCCGAGCTCGCCGCACCCCACGCCATCATCTCAACGAACTACATTCTACTCGGTGACCTGAACTTCCACCTCGACAAC
This sequence comes from Calotriton arnoldi, assembly GCA_963921515.1. Taxonomy (NCBI): domain Eukaryota; kingdom Metazoa; phylum Chordata; class Amphibia; order Caudata; family Salamandridae; genus Calotriton; species Calotriton arnoldi. The sequence goes on along the minus strand of CAWUFW010021806.1, from coordinate 13,056 downwards.
AGCAACGACCCCGACTCCACCACTCTCCTCGACAACCTCGCCAACCTAGGACTGAAGCAGCTTGTCAACACGCCCACCCACAGAACGGGTCACACCCTCGACCCCATCTTCGCGGGAGGAACCAACATCCGCTTCAGCCACACCACCCAGCCCCTCTGGACGGACCACCACTGCGTCCACTTCACCTTCAACACCACCACCGCACCCAAGCCCCCCCGCGCCCGCCACGGCGGAACTGGAGCAAGGTCACAGAGGAACTCCTCATCACCACCCTCCTTCAAAACCCCCCCAGCGCCACGACCGACACCAACTCCTCAGCCAAGGAACTTCACCGATGGGTCTCCTGCTGCGCCGACAAGCTCGCACCCCTCCGCCTCCCCGCCAAACAACGACCTCTGAAGGCAGCCTGGTTCACCACAGAACTTCAAGAAGCCAGACGCTCCTGCAGACGCCTAGAGAAAACCTGGCGAAACCAGAAAACCACGGAAGCACGGAACAAACACAAGAGCGCCCTGAAGGAATACCACCAGCACATAAGAGACACCAAACGGACCTTCATAAAAGACAAAGTCCAGACCAACGCGTCCAACCCCAAGGAACTGTTCAACGTCATACAGCAGTTCGCAAAACCCACCTGCGAAGCCACGGACGTCACGCCTTCCCAGGAACTCTGCGACAAGCTCAGCTCCTACTTCCATCAGAAGATCAAGGTCCTCTACGACAACTTCAGTGAACCAGCGCCGGACACCACCCTCCCTCCCGCCGCCGCCGCTAAGCCTGCCATCACGTCCTGGGATCCCGCTACCGTCGAACTCATCACCACGACCATGAAGAAAACACACTCAGGAGCACCAACGGACCCCTGCCCACCGCACATTTTCCACAGGGCCGCCATCGCACCCGAACTAGGACGTACCATCAACGCCTCCCTCAGAGCCGGTATCTGCCCAGACGACTGGAAACGGGCGGAGGTGAAACCCCTCCTCAAGAAACCAACAGCTGACCCAACGGACCTGAAAAACTACCGGCCCATCTCTCTTCTCCCCTTTGCGGCCAAAGTCACCGAGAGACTCATAAACGCCCAGCTGACCGCCTTCATCGAAGAGAACTCCATCCTAGACGCCTCCCAGTCTGGATTCTGCAGCAACCCCAGCACCGAGACCGCCCTCCTCGCCGCCACTGACGACATCCGCATGCTACTAGACCAAGGACACACTGCAGCCCTCATCCTTCTAGACCTCTCCACAGCCTTTTGACACCGTTTCACATCGCACGCTCGCCGCCAGACTTCACGACGCGGGGGTACAAGGAGCCACCATCGACTGGATCCAATCCTTCCTCTCCGGCAGAACCCAGAGAATTCGACTCCCTCCCTTCCTCTCCGAACCCACGGAAATTAACTGCGGAGTACCCCAGGGATCTTCTCTCAGCCCCACGCTCTTCAACATCTACATGGCCCCCCTCGCCGCCATTGTCAGACAGCATGGGCTCAGTATTGTATCCTACGCCGACGACACCCAACTCATCCTCTCACTCACGAAGAATCCCGAAGACACCAGACTCTGCTTCCAGGAAGGAATGAAAAACGTGGCAGCCTGGATGAAAGACAGCTGCTTGAAGCTCAACACAGAGAAGACCGAGATCCTCATCCTCGGACCCTGCACCTCCGCCTGGGACAACACCTGCTGGCCCTCCGCCCTCGGGAGCCCACCCACCCCTACAGACCACGCTCGGAACCTCGGCATCATCCTTGACTCCTCCCTCATCATGAACCGCCAGATCAACGCCGTCACCTCAACTAGTTTCAACTGCCTTCGCATCCTCCGTAAGACCTTCAAATGAATCCCCCCCGAGTGCAGAAGGACCGTCACCCACGCCCTCATAACCAGCAGACTGGACTACGGCAACGCCCTCTACGCCAGAATCAACAGAACCCTCCTACACAAACTCCAAACCATCCAGAACGCCGCAGCCAGACTCGTCCACGGGACACCGCGGCATGAACACATGACCCAACACCTACGAGGCCTCCACTGGCTCCCCGTCGAGAAGAGGGTCACCTTCAAATTCCTCACCCACGCCTACAAATCCCTCAACAACATCGGACCCAAATACCTCAACGAGAGAGTATCCTTCCACGTACCCAGGAGGAACCTCCGCTCCGCCGACCTCGCCCTGGCAGAGGTCCCCCGCATCCACAGAAACAGAACCGGCGGGAGAGCTTTCTCCTACATTGCAGCCAGGACCTGGAACAAGCTCCCTGTGAACATCAGACGCTCCCCGACCCTGCATCCGTTCAGGAAGGACCTCAAGACCTGGCTCTGCGACTGAGCCGGAGCCGCTCCCCCCACCCCAGCACCTTGAGACCCTCACAGGTGAGTAGCGCTCTTTATAAACCCCTGATTGATTGATTGATTGATTGATAGTAAGTTCATAAGTAATTTTGCTGGCTGCACCTTCCAAATGCAAAAATTGCTCAAAAAGAATGTAATTTACTCATGGTTTGAGGTATGCGAGGGCAAATTTGTGGACACTAAGAAAGCCATGGCTAGCACACCCAGTTTGAAGTACTTTGTACTTGGGAAAAACACCATAATAGCAACTGATGCTAGCTCTAAAGGATTAGGAGCAGTTGTGCTGCAGGAAGACAGTACCGGGGAACAGTGCTTCCAGAGCACTGAGACAAGCAGAATTCAGTTACTCAGTGATTGAGAGAGAAGCATTGGCCGTACACTGGGCACTCAGTAAATTCAGAGATTTAGTCTGGGGAACAGTATTCAAAGTAAGAACAGACCTTTAATCCCTTCGCTGCAAGGCCTTTTCCCCCCTGTGCTAAGCCTGTGAGTACCCATACTAGCATGAGAATTATAGGACATTTTTCAAAGTGACTTCTTTTTTACACATTGTCTTTCATTTGAAAGGAAGAAATGCATCGAAAGTCAATAGGTAATAACAGTTGCTCTACAATTCTGTGTTACCCTAAGTCTCCCGATAAAAATGGTACCTCACTTGTGTGGGTAGGCCTAGTGCCCGTGACAGGAAACGGCTCAAAACGCAACGTGGACACACATCATTTTTACAGTGAAAACTGACCCTTTTTTTGCAAAGTGCCTAGCTGTAGATTTTGAACCCTAGCTCTGCCAGCACCTAGGGAAACCTAGCAAACCTATACATTTTTGAAAACTAGACACCCAGGGGAATCCAGGTTGGGGTGACTTGTCTGGCTCTCACCAGGTTCTGTTACCCAGAAACCCTTGCAAACCTCAAACTCTGTAAAAAAAAACACATTTTCCCCACATTTCTGTGGTGGAAAGTTCTGGAATCTGCGTGGATCCACAAAATTCTACCCACCCCGCATTCCCCAAAGTCTTCCGAGAAAAATGGTACCTCACTTATGTGGGTAGGCCTAGTGCCCGCGACAGGAAACGGCCCAAAACGCAACGTGAACACACCACATTTTCACAGTGGAAACTGACCCTTTTTTTGCAAAGTGCCTAGCTGTAGATTTTGCACCCTAGCTCTGCCGGCACCTAGGGGAACCTAGCAAACCTATACATTTTTCAAAACTAGACACCCAGGGGAATACAGGATGGGGTGACTTGTCTGGCTCTCACCAGGTTCTGTTACCCAGAATCCTTTGCAAACCTCAAACTTTGTAAAAAAAAACACATTTTCCTCACATTTCTGTGGTGAAAAGTTCTGGAATCTGCGTGGATCCAGAAATTTCCTACCACTCAGTGATCCCCCAGGTCTCCCGATAAAAATGATACCTCACTCGCCTGGGTGGGTCAAGTACCCACGACAGGCAAGGGCCCAAAACGTATTGAGGAGACATCAAAATTACCTATCACAAAACAACCTGGTTTTGCAAGGGGGGTCACCTGGGTTTTTGGCCCGGGGCTCGGTGGCCATCTTGGGAAACTACCAAACCCACACATTTCTGAAAACTAGACAACTGGGGGAGTCCAGCGAGGTATGGCTTGCGTGGATCCCCCAATGTTTTCCTACCCAGAATCCCCTGCAAACCTCAAATTTAGCTGAAAAAACCCACATTTTCCACATATTTTTGTGTGGAATCATCGTGCCGGCACAAATGTCCTACCCCACAGCGTTCCCCTCAGTCTCCCGAGTAAAATGATACCTCACTTGTGTGAGTATCCAATGCAGAATTGGCTAAAAACTTATTTTTAAAAAAAAGTAGCGCTTAGAATTCTCGGTGCTATACCCTTAATCCCTATGTTTTGGGCTCTTCCCAGTCACAAGCCCTTGCCCCACCCACATAAGTGAGGTATCATTTTACTCGGGAGACTGAGGAGAACGCTGTGGGGTAGGACATTTGGCCAGGCACGGTGATTCCACACACAAATATGTGGAAAATGTTTTTTTTCCAGCTAAATTTGAGGTTTGCAGGGGATTCTGGGTAGGAAAACGTTGGGGGATCCACACAAGCCATACCTTGCTTGACTCCCCCGGGTGTATAGTTTTAAGAACTGTGTGGGTTTGGTTGTTTCCCAATATGGCCGCCGAGCCCGGGGCCAAAAATCCAGGTGACCCCCCTTGCAAAACCAGGTTGTTTTGTGATAGGTAATTTTGATGTTTCCTCAATACGTTTTGGGCCCTTGCCTGTCACGGGTACTTGACCCACCCACGCAAGTGAGGGACCATTTTTATCAGGAGACCTGGGGAACCCTGGGTGGTAGGAAATTTGTGGATCCTTGCAGATTCCAGAACTTTCCCACACAGAAATCTGAGAAAAATTAGATTTTTTCAGCTAAATTTGAGGTTTGCAGGGGATTCTGGGTAGGAAAACGTTGGGAGGTCCACGCAAGCCATACCTCGCTGGACTCCCCCGGGTGTCTAGTTTTAAAAAATGTGTAAGTTTGGTAGGTTTCCCAAGATGGCTGCCGAGCCCGGGGCCAAAAACCCAGGTGACCCCCCTTGCAAAACCAGGCTGTTTTGTGATAGGAAATTTTGATGTCTCCTCAATACGTTTTGGGCCCTTGCCTGTCGCGGGTACTTGAGCCACCCACGTGAGTGAGGTACCATTTTTATCGGGAGACCAGGGGGACCGCTGGGTGGTAGGAAATTTGAGTCAGCCCAGTGATCCCACAACTTTCCCACACAGAAATTTGAGAGAAATCTGATTTTTCCAGCTAAATTTGAGGTTTGCAGGGGATTCTGGGTAAGAAATCGTTGGGGGGCCCACGCAAGCCATACCTTGCTGGACTCCCCCGGGTGTCTAGTTTTCAGAAATGTGTGGGTTTGGTAGGTTTCCCGAGATTGCCGCCGAGCCCGGGGCCAAAAACCCAGGGGACCCCCTTGCAAAACCAGGTTGTTTTGTGATAGGTAATTTTGATGTCTCCACAATACGTTTTGGGCCCTTGCCTGTCGCGGGTACTTGACCCACCCACAAGAGTGAGGTACCATTTTTATCAGGAGACCTGGGGAACGCTGGGTGGTAGGAAATTTCTGTCAGCCCGGTGATCCTACAACTTTCCCACACAGAAATTTGAGAAAAATGTGATTTTTTTCATCACAATTTGAGGTTTGCAGGGGATTCTGGGTAGGGAAACGTTGGGGGATCCACGCAATCCATACCTCCCTGGACTCCCCCAGGTCTCTAGTTTTCAGAAATGTGTAGGTGTGGTAGGTTTCCCTAGATGGCTGCCAACCCCGGGACCAAAAACACAGATGCCCCCTATGTATCCGAAAATGACCTGGTTTTGCAAGGGGGGGTCACATGAGTTTTTGGTCCCGGGCTTGGCGGCCATCTAGGGAAACCTACCAAACCCACACATTTCTGAAAACTAGAGACCCGGGGGAGTTCAGGGAGGTATGGCTTGCGTGGATCCCCCAAAGGTTTCCTACCCAGAATCCCCTGCAAACCTCAAATTTGGATGAAAAAATCAATTTTTTCTCAAATTTCTGTGTGGGAAAGTTATAGGATCACCGGGTGGACACAAATTTCCTACCACCCAGCATTCCCCCAGGTCTCCCGATAAAAATGGTACCTCACTCGTGTGGGTGGGTCAAGTACCAGCGACAGGCAAGGGCCCAAAACGTATTGTGGAGACTTCAAAATTACCTATCATAAAACGACCTGGTTTTGCAGGGGGGGGGGCACCTGGGTTTTTGGCCCTGGGCTCGCGGCCATCTAAAGAAACCTACCAAACCCACACATTTCTGAAAATTACACACCCTGGGAAGTCCAGTGAGGTATGGCTTGCGTGGATCTCCCAACGTTTCCCTACCCAGAATCCCCTGCAAACCTCAAATTTAGCTGAAAAAATCACTTTTTCCATACATTTTTGTGTGGGTTCACCGTGCCGGCACAAATGTCCTACCACCCAGCGTTCCCCTTGTTCTCCCGAGTAAAATGATACCTCACTTGTGTGGGTGGGCCAAAGACCTGTGACTGGGAAGAGCCAAAAACATAGGGATTAAAAGTATAGCACCACAAATTCTAAGCGCTACATTTAAAAAAAAAAAATGTTTTTAGCGGATTCTGCATTAGACAGCCACACAAGTGAGGTATCATTTTACTCAGTAGACCAAGGGGAACGCTACGTGGTAGAACATTTGTGCCAGCACAGTGATCCCACACAAAAATGTGTGCAAAAAGTGCTTTTTTCAGCTAAATTCGAGGTTTGCAGGGGATTCTGTGTAGGAAAATGTTGGGGGGTCCACGCAAGCCATACCTCACTGGACTCCCCAGGGTGTCTAGTTTTCTGAAATGTGTGGGTTTGGTAGGTTTCCCTAGATGGCTGCTGAGCCTGGGGCCAAAAACCCAGGTCCCCCCCTTGCAAAACCAGGTCGATTTGTGATAGGTAATTTTGATGTCTCCACAATACGTTTTGGGCCCTTGCCTGGGCGGGTACTTGACCCACCCACACAAGTGAGGTACCATTTTTATCGGGAGACTTTGGAAAATGCATGGTGTGTGGAAGTTTGTGGCCCCACGCAGATTCCAGAACTTTCCATCACAGAAATGTGGGGAAAATGTTTTTTTTTTTTACAAAGTTTGAGGTTTGCAAGGGATTCTGGGTAACAGATCCTGGTGAGAGCCACACAAGTCACCCCATCCTGGATTTCCCTGGGTGTCTAGTTTTCAAAAATGTATAGACTTGCTAGGTTTCCCTCAGTGCCGGCACAGCTAGGGTTCAAAATCTACAGCTAGGCACTTTGCAAAAAAGGGTCAGTTTTCACTGTAAAAATGTGGTGTGTCCACGTCGTGTTTTGGGCCGTTTCCTGTCGGGGGCACTAGGCCTACCCATACAAGTGAGGTACCATTTTTATCGGAAGACTTTGGAGAATGCGGGGTGGGTGGAATTGTGTGGATCCACGCAGATTCCAGAACTTTCCATCACAGAAATGTGAGGAAAATGTGTTTTTTGGGACAAAGTTTGAGGTTTGCAAGGGACTCTGGGTAAGAGAACCTGGTGAGAGCCACACAAGTCACCCTATCCTGGATTCCCCTGGGTGTCTAGTTTTCAAAAATGTGTAGGTTTGCTAGGTTTCCCTAGGTGCCTGCAGAGCTAGGTTTCAAAATCTACAGCTAGGCACTTTGCAAAAAAGGGGTCAGTTTTCACTGTAAAAATGTGGTGTGTCCACGTTGCGTTTTGCGCCGTTTCCTGTCGTGGGCACTAGGTCTACCCACACAAGTGAGGTACTATTTTTATCGGAAGACTTTGGAGAATGCGGGGTGGGCGGAATTTTGTGGATCCATGCAGATTCAAGAACTTTCCATTACAGAAATGTGAGGAAAATGTGTTTTATTTTTACAAACTTTGAGGTTTGCAAGGGATTCTGGGTAACAGAACCTAGTGAGAGCCACACAAGTCACCCCATCCTGGATTCCCCTTAGTGTCTAGTTTTCAAAAATATACAGGTTTGCTATGTTTCCCTAGGTGCCGGCTGCGCTAGGACCCAAAATCCACAGGTAGGCACATTCCGAAAAAAAGTCAGTGACTACTGGGCTTTCTGCCGTCCTGGGGAGGGGGGAAATCGGGGGCTATTGCCCCGATATGCCCCCGAGGGTGGCAGAAAGACTGTGGCTATTCTTTTGTGGGGGTGGGGGCATTGGAATGCCCATTCTGGGCAGCCCCCACCCCTACATATAAAAAAGCCATCATAATCGCTGGCGCATAGTGGGCTCTCTGTTCCCCCAGGGGCAGATCAGGGGCTACTGCCCCCATCTGCCTCCTGGGAGGGGCAGAAAGACTGTGGCATCTTTTTTTGGGGGGAGTGGGGGCATTGGCATGCCCATTCTGGGTAGCTCCCACCCCGAACTTTGGAGAAAAAAAAATACTTGGTGGCTAGTGGGCTTTCTGCCCCACCGGGGGAGGGCAGATAAGGTGCTATTGCCCCATCTGCCGCCCAGGGGGGGGGGGGCAGAAAGACTGTAGCATTTGTTTTTGGGGTGGGGTCATTGACAAGCCCATTCTGGGCAGCCCCCACTCCTACCTATAAAAACAAATCCCTGGCATTTAGTGGGCTTTGTGCCACCCCCCGGGGGGCAGATCAGGGGCTATTGCCCCCATCTGCCTCCTGGGGGGGCATTTGCATGCCCATTCTGGGCAGCCCCCACCCCGGGCCTATAAAAAAAATAATCCCTGGCATTTAGGGTGCTTTCTGACCCCCGGATGGGGTAGATTGGGGGCTACTGCCCCCCAGGGGGGGAAAAAAGACTGGACTTTTGTGGGGGGGAGGGGTGGGGGCATTGGCATGCCCATCTTGGGCAACCCCCACCCCTAAATTCATTGTGGAAAAAAAAACCTGGTGTCTAGTTGGCTTTCTGCCCCCTGGGGGGGACAGATTGGGCACTACTGCCCCTATCTGCCCCCCAGGGGGGGCAGAAAGACTGTACTTTTGCGGAGGGGGTGGGGGCATTGGCATGCCCATAGTGGGCAGCCCCCACCCCTAATTCAAATTTGAAAAAAATCCCTGGTATCTAGTGGGCTTTCTGCCCCCTGGGGGGGGGGGCAGAAAGACTGACTTTGCCAAAATGAATATGGGGGAGCAAAGGCCCTTGCCCAAGGGGCCGCTACCCCCTCCCTGATGCCTAGTGGGTGGATCCCTGCTTGGGGATTGCCCTCCTGGGGCAGGGATCCACTAGGGAGGGGTACCATTGGAAAGGGGAGATTCTCCCCTTTCCAACGATACCTCTCCTGACTTTCTACGTGCTCAGGGGGCTGAGATAGCCCCCTGAGCACGTAGAAAGCAAAACTGAAATGAGCCTCTTGGCTCATTTCAGTTTCGGTTTCACTGAAATGACGTCAGCGCGACGTGCGCGCTGATCGTCAATTCAGGGAAACAAAGCAGACAGTCTCAGGAGCTGGGGAAGCTCTTCCTCAGCTCCCGAGGCTGTTGGGGGGTAAAGGGAATCCCTCTGGTGCCCGTACCAGAGGGATTCCCCGTGCCATATGCGAGGACGGCCGGGGGCCGTCCGATGCACATGAGCACTGGTGCCCCTTAAATAGGTTTTCACAAAGAAAGGTTTGATAGAGATCTCCAGCCGCATCAAGAGGTGGGTGATGAATTTGCAAGAATTTAGCTTTGAGGTAGAGTATGTTCCTGGGGTCAAGAACTGTACTGCAGATTGTCTGTCACGATTAGTAAGAGAAACTGATGATGGATGCGGGGAAGAGGAGGACAGCAACCAGGAAAATGACATTCACCAGGAAAATGTGTGTGTTATCACTAAAGGGGCCATTGAGGAGAGTAGCTGGATGCAAGAACTCAGCACAGATCCAGTCATAAAGAAGGTGTCAGAGTTGTTGGTTAACGGTTGGGACTCAGAAAAGAAAATGGAGAAACAGTTAAGACCGTACTGGGTTGTCAGGGAAGAGTTGACAGAAAGGGATGGTTGCTTGTTCAGAGGCACAAAGTTGATACCCCCCAGGAATCTGGGAATAAGATTAATAGAACTGGCACATGAGGGCCATTTGGGCATCACAAAAACAAAACAGAGGTTGCGTCAGGACTTTTGGTGGCCAGCTGTAGCTGTGGAGAGGGTGGTGAGAGACTGTTTGCTTGCTCAGCTAGTGACAAGATCTTAAAAACTTAAACTCCATAGATGGTGTGTTGCACACTACTTGAGGGGCCATGGATGGATGTGGCAGTGGACATAATTGGTCCATCAGGAGAAAGGAATACCACCTTCATATTGGTTTTGATTGATCTCTTCTCAAGGTGGCCAGAAATTAAAATAGTGACAGATACCAGTTCCAGTGCAGTGATCACATTTCTAATGGAAGTCTTCATGAGAGAAGGCTTACCCAACACATTGCTAACTGTTAATGGGACACAATTTTGCTCCAGAGAAATGAAGGAGTTTCTGGATGGCAATGGGATAAGACAGAAACTCTGTGCTCTCTACCATTCAAAGACAAACGGAGTAGTGGAGCGATTTAACAAAACCCTTACAGAAGGTATCCAATTAGTAAAGAGCAATGGTTTGTGTTTTAGGGAGGAAATAGTGAACAGGTAGGAAGCTTATTGCCTCACTCTGCACCAGTCCACAGACAGGACACCCTTGAACAGTTAAGAGGTCGGAGACCCAACTCGAGGTTAGTGCCAGGTTGGATGAAATGGTACAAAGTTTGGGAAAAGGTAGACACTAACCAGTCTTGGAGAAAAAGAGAGATAAAATTACAAGCAGCACGGAAGGAGCGATATGACCAAATACACAAGACCAAGTTAATACAGTTTAAGCTGGGGGAGTGGGTTACGGTGAGAGCTCCCACTGGTCACCAAGTGGGGTTGAAATTCACTGAACCTGTGAACATTACCAAGTTCTTCCGGAATGCAGTCAAGACCCAGGACGGTAGAATTTGGAATCTGGGAAGGATGGTCCGATGTGGGGAACCTGACCATGGAGCTAAGGAAAAGGAAACAGACACCGACATGTCCAAGGTACCGGCCAGGGTGAGCGGGCATGTGGCTCGGACCCCGACACATCTCAAAGACTTTAAAATTAACTGAAACCCTCCCCATGCCTCATAGGGGGGTCGGTCAGTGTCCCTGTAACCCTCAGAACATAAAAGCTATCTACGTAACATATCACTGCAGTAGATGAAAACTTGTACAGCCTTTTCTCCTTGTGTTACGTGTGACTTTCCCTATTGTATACATTACCGCTACGTTGATTCCTTACCCCTGCTCCTCTTTACTGACCTTACCCAGGCCCTTGCTGTGTCGTTATCAACCGAGCGTCTATTTTAAGCTTCTGGTTGTATTAGGTCTTAAGCATTAAGTTTACATGCAAATACCCATTGTTCTCTTTGTTGTATACAGAGGGAGATGTGTGACATCCTGTCATGGGTTGTGGAGCATCGGCTAGTCCGTGGTCATTGGGGATTGGCCCAGGACAAGGAACCACGGATGCTGGGATTGGCTCCCGTCCATGGAACCCTAATGTCACCAAGGTTCCATGGCAGCCTCCCAAGGTGACTGATGTGAGACGGCAGTTGGTTGCCTGACTGTGGCTGAGGTGTAGTAAATAAACGTGATTCTCCTGACTCCTGTGTGGCGCCTCTTCATTGTGTCAGAAGACCCTTATATTACAAAGGGGAGGGTGGTTTAAGGGAGTGGGGGTTTAGGATGGTTACTGTATTAGTGAGGCAGGGACCGCAAATTTATTGTAATGTTTTGGTCAAGAAATAGAGCCTCAGACCTGTCCTAATAAAGCGGCCTTTTTAGGTTTCACCTGCGTGAAGTCTATTGTATTCAATATAAATCTTAAAAGGGGCTTAAATTCCACCCACTTGCTTTTCATTGGCTCCTGTGTTTGCCACTTATTTTTCTTCCGTTTCTATTGGCTGTAGCATACTGTTTCCTGTTCTTCCTTTTATTGTTCCTTGTGTGCTTTTCTTATCAGTGTCCCGGCACCAAAGTACTGTTTCCATCTGCTTTTGGGGAACTTTTCCTTGTAATGTACGTATTCACCCTGTGGGTGCACACATTTCAAGTGTGCTTGTTTGGTTTCCCCTGAACAGCGCTTGTTATAGGCTGTATTAGCTAATGGTCACGTCCACTACAAAGAGTAAACAAAGCCTTTGGCGGCTGCTTTACACATCCACCTGCTTGATGGACCAGCGGATATCACAAGTAACCATCCCCTCACAGCTCAAGAGGCAGGGATTACCAATGACAGTGTTTGGTTTCACAACATCTCGAGGTGCGGCTCACACACGCCGTATGGATGCGCCACAAACGATGTCTAAGACTAAACTGACAATGCCACGTAGCCTGATGTGTACTTTCAGGCAGGCAGCTTCCTTTTCATCTCAAAGCTTATAAATGACTATTTGATAGACACAGAAGAGCGACACGTGTCTACACAATGAGACAATTTTTTAAATATTAATTTGATATTGCTGCACCAACATAGGGGTCGATTCCGATTCGGGCCGGAAATTTCTCCGACTGAGCCGGACCCGGAGAGATTTCCGACCGAATCGGACCCGTGCAGTCCGACCGAACGAGTACGATGCGTCCGTATGTTATCGGACTCGAGTCGGTCGGACTCCCATTGAAGTCAATGGGAGCCGGTCGTACAACGCGTACGCGGGCTCCCATTGACTCAATGGGTGCGAGTCGGACAAGGGCGCCCCCTACAGCGGGTACGCGGCGAAGCGATTCGCTCCGTACACGCACAGGTAGGGGGGACCCATGGGTCCCCCCTGTGTGCGACTCGCGCGGCTACGCGTACAGGGGGTCCGACACGGACCCCCAAAGTACGGCTCCGACAGCTCTTACGAGCCGGAGTGCGCGGCTCGGTCGGACTGCTCGCGGCGCGCATCGTACTTACCCGGCCGGGAAACGTCTCCATTGCGCGGTGCGAGTCGAGTCCGAGCGAGTCGGTCGGAGCGGTTCGAGCCGGGAGCGAGTCGGTCGGAGCGGTCGGGACGCCCGGACGAGTCGGTCGGCGATTTCGCATCGTACTCGCTTGGCCGGACCCGCGTACGGTTCGGTCGGGAAACAGGGCTCCGAATCGGATCCGGTAAAGCCGAATCCGATTCGGAGCCCTACCGGCCGAGATCGGAATCGGCCCCA